>CAUYLG010033913.1:0-29224 GCA_963573385.1 Cacajao melanocephalus
GGTGTTCGTGGCTGCAGTAAGCCGTTATGGGTTCGCTGCACTCCAGCCTGGGTGGAAAATCAAGTATCTCTCTCAAAGCGCCCCCCCCCCCCCCCACAAAGCAACCACTCTAAACAGTTCATTGGCAGTTAGTACATTCACAATGTTGTACAGCCATACCTCTCTACCTCTCTCTCGTTCCAAACATTTACATCTCATCCCCAAAGGAGACCCCAAAGCCATGAAGCAGTCAGTCCTCAGCTTCCCAGCCCTGACAACCACCCATCTGCTTTCTCTCTCTCTGGATTTTTCTGTTGTGCTAGATTTTTGATGGGTCTTTTTGATGGGTCTTTTTTGCTTTTAGTTCTCTGGCTGCTGGGTAGAGGATGAATGGGAGATAAAACATGGCCACCATAGGCCGGATGCAGTGGCTCATGCCTGTTACAGTACTTTGGGAGGCTGAGGCAGGCAGATCGCCTGAGGTCGGGAGTTCAAGACCAGCCTGAGCAACATGGAGAAACCCTGTCTCTACTAAAAATACAAAACTAGCCAGGTGTGGTGGTACATGAATATAATCCCAGCTACTCAGGAGGCTGAGGCAGGAGAATCGCTTGAACCTGGGAGGCAGAGGTTGTGGTGAGCCGAGATCACGCCATTGCACTCCAGCCTGGGCAACAAGAACAAAACTCCGTCTCAAAAAAATAAATAAATAAAACAGAAAACACGGCCACAATGAAAGCATGGAGGGCATTTAGGGGAGAAAGAGCGCTGGCCTGCGCATGAGCCTTGGTAGGGGTGGAGGAAAGAGGTGATGAGAAAGTATGGAGTCAGGATGTGTTTCACCATTGCCTCTGAGAGTCCTGTGGTGAGGAAGCTGGCTTGGCTTGGTTTGATCCACATTTGACAGTGGAACCCCACTTTGCAAGTGGCTCTTCAGCATGTCGAAGTATTCCAGAACACACACCGAAGTGGTGGAAGGAGTGCTGAATCGGACTCGGGGGAATCGTGTTCTGAGGTTGCCATCCCATCATTTTGAGACATTTGGGCCAGTCCCTTCGTATCTGGGCATTCCATGTCCTCATCCAAAAACTGAGGATGTTAACTGGATTCAGTGACTTCATGTCCTGGCATGAAATTGCTGTCATTTATGAAATGCTCTGGCATTGAGGGAAAGCGGGTGATTTTTTACAGCACCACAACCTGAATGTTTCCCTCTCTAGCAGGCTCTGAAAGCCAAGCATGAGCAGCAGAGAGGACTAGCGTGGTGGAGTTTGAAAGTGGACTGGAGTTCAGGATTTTAAAGAGCCACCTAGATTTGCAGTTCTCCATTCTGATGGTGTAGTACGCTTGTGTCTCTGTCGGCTGTGAGGTGTGTTGCAGAGATCTGTTCTTAATAATCCTGAAGTTTGTGAGCGATCTCCTTTTGTGTATAAATCAGGACCAACTCAAGGTTATTCCTGTAACACACGCTGTCATTTACATTGCATCCTGGTCTGCATTCCTTTCTTCATCTTCCATGCTGTAAACTTAAAAGACTTAGTTTTTATTTTAAGAAAAAGGAATAAAATGTCCGTGGTTAAAACCAAAATTGAATTGTACTAAAGGACTTAGAATACAAAACAGCACACTCACACCCCACTGCTCTGCTTTCTAGCCACACTTTTTTTTTTTTTTTTTTTTTTTGAGACAGAGTCTCGCTTCATTGCCCAGTATGGAGTGCAGTGGCGCGCGATCTTGGCTCACTGCAACCTCCGCCTTCTGGGTTCAAGCGATTCCCCCTGCCTCAGTCTCTTGAGTAGCTGGGATTACAGGCGCCTGCCACCATGTCCTGCTGAATTTTATATTTTTAGCAGAAGTGGGGTTTCACCATATTGGCCAGGCTGGTCTTGAACTCCTGGTCTCAAGTGATCCATCTGCCTCGGCCTCCCAAAGTGCTGGGATTACAGGCGTGAGCCATCGTGCCCAGCCTCCAGCCACACTTCTGAGGGTTTGCTTTTAGTTCTGGTGGTTGCCTCCAGAATTTTAAATAAAACAATTGTATGTTGTTTCTCGATTTATTAACTTTGAAACCATCTGGTTCCTGTTGTAACAGACGAGGAATGACTTCTTTACACTAACTCCAACCTCTGCTCCTTACCTTTCTCCCCAGGGGTGACGATTCTCTTATTTTTGCTGCTTCTATGAGCAGGACTTTCATTGACAACTTGGTTGTAGGAACTGCAGCCAGAACCAGATACCCAGGGAGTGCTTTTGAAGGACTTAGTTTAAACTGGGGTTTAAAATAAACAGGGCTATGAAGCTTATAGTCTTTAAATATATATATTTTTAACTGTGGTCTCTTTCTCTGAACCCAGAGGAGGAATTTCTTTTGGTGTTAGCACAGGAATGGTTGTGCTTCTCCGGAGCACGTGGCTTATTTTATCTCGAGGACACTGCAAACCATGTAGCCAAGCACACTTCTCCTTTGGTGCTGGCTGCAAAACTCCATGCCGGATCTGGGGGCTTGCATGCTGTGCTGGAGGATTGGATTGACGAGGTCCCTAGTTCACCCAGACCTCTTTTTTTCTACTGTTATTTTCTCTTCATTTAGTTTTGCACTCTGGGTGGCTGGACTGGGGAAGACAGCTCATAGGAACTTTCACTAATTCTCTTTTCTTATTTTTCTTTTCTTTTTATTTTTGTAGACAGAGTCTGCTCTGTGGCCCAGGCTGGACTGCAGTGATGTGATCTCTGCTCACTGCAACGTCTGCCTCCTGGGTTCAAGCGATTCTCCTGCCTCAGCCTCCCAAGTAACTGGGATTATAGGTGCCCACCACCACACCTGGCTAATTTTTTGTATTTTTAGTAGAGACGGGGTTTGTTGGCCAGCTGGTTTCGGACTCCTAACCCCAGGTGATCTCCCCACCTTGGGATCCCAAAGTGCTCGGATTACAGGTGTGAGCCACCACGCCTGGCCCACTAAATCTCTTTTCAATTCCTGCTTGTCTCAGAGAAGCTATGGTTCAGCTTGAGCCCTCCCTCTCCTCCTAGCGTTTCCCTGCTCTGAAATGGGACCTGTGAACTTGACATCCCTTCCCTTGGTTTTTTGTCTGCATTGCATTTTCCCTCCCTTCCAGCATGGGAAGCAACCACTCCAGAAATAGACACAGTGTGGCAACTTGCCCTGTATAATTGGGGTGATTTATTTTCCTGTTAAAGACACCAGGCCGTGTGAGCATTTACCTTGAATCCACATAGATGTCGAGGGCGAGCCTTGTAAAAAGATGCTCGGCAATTAGTGCTGCGTGGAACTGCCCTTCCTGCTTGGGCTGCATAGATTTAACAGGAGTCGGAGTGGCCAAGGAACTTTATGTTGGGATGCTTGGGTCCCCTTTTCCTGAACCCCTCATTGCCTCAGCCTGGAGGCTCAGAGTATTGGTGTGTTAGAGCCAAGCATAGTGGTTGTCTGCAGCCAGCTGCCCAGGGTATTGTACCTGCCCTTCCGTCCCTCCTAAGGTCACCCATGGCCCATCTCATTGGTCCTCGTAACAGAGCCATGGTTGTGCTAGCTCGCTCCTTATGCATCCATATAAAATTTGGATGGATGCTGAGGCTGGAGTGCAATGGTGTGATCTCAGTTCACTGCAACCTCTGTCTCTGAGGTTCAAGTGATTCTCCTGCCTCAGTCTCCCGAGTAGCTGGGATTACAGGTGCCTGCCACCATGCCTGGCTAATTTTTGTATTTTTAGTAGAGACGGGGTTTCTCCATGTTGGTCAGGCTGGCCTCAAACTCCTGATCTCGGGTGATTTGCCTGCCTCAGCTTCCCAGAGTGCTGAATTGCAGGCATGAGCCACCGCGCTTGGCCGATTTTAGTGTTTTTAGTAGAGATGGGGTTTTTACCACTTTGGCCAGGTTGCATCCATATATTTTTAAAACAGCAGAAGCCTTTCATCCCTTTTATTTACTGAAATTGTGAGCACTCCAGTGCACATTTGAGACAAAGTGG
Source organism: Cacajao melanocephalus (assembly GCA_963573385.1). Lineage (NCBI taxonomy): Eukaryota > Metazoa > Chordata > Mammalia > Primates > Pitheciidae > Cacajao > Cacajao melanocephalus. The sequence continues at coordinate 3,966 of CAUYLG010033913.1, forward strand.
GGTCCTGGTTGAAGCAAGAATGGGGGCAGCAAAGACTTTCCTGCTGACGCCTCTGCTCTTGGGGTCTCCTTTTTCTCCTTCCAAATATGTCACTTAATAGACAGAGTTTCCTTATTTTCACTTATTTTCTTTCTAGAGGATTCTGAGAGACCTGTGGATTTTTAGAAGTGAGAAGGGCCTTGGAATTCAGCACTGCTTCCTTTTCTCTATGATAACGAGATCAGAAATGTTCAACGCCCCCTCCGGACCCCACTGCAGTCTTCTTTCCAGAGTTCAGTGGTAACAAACCTAGCTGTGTTCAGGGACCCTGATGCTTACACTTCAGTCCCCTGTGATGAGGAAGGCTTGCAAACTGTTTGAGGAAACTCTTCAGAAAGCCTCCCCTGCCTCCTTCCTTTCTTCATTCATCAGTGAACTCAGTGAACCTTTGTTGACTGTCTGCACATGCAGGCGTGGCTGCTGGGCAGTGTAGACAGCATGGCAACTTGCCCTGTATAATTGGGATGGTGTAGGCAAGGTCGACCCCCAGGACACTTGGCCTTTTGTGTCCCTGGAGCTTACAAGCTCATCGTCGAACTGGAACGCATACGCCATACTCCCACCTAAGGAAGGTGTTTGATGATGAGAGCTACTGAGTTGGTGCTGATCATGAATGTGCCCCAGAAAACATGCTGTACCAGTTCTTCTCCATCAGTGATCCCGTCTTTTGGGGGAGGGCTACCTGCTTAGCAGAAGTTGGGGTAGCTGAACCCATGTGGTGCTCTTGTGAGTTTGCATGCAGAGCTCCCCCCGGGGAGCCCGGGCTGAACTCGTCCTGAGATTTAAGTCTTCTGGTCTGGTGGATTTTCCCATTGGGGTCTTCACCATGCACACCAGAGCTTTACCACCTTCCAAGGAGTTAAGTGGAACCACAGGTTTTCACAGACCCCCATCAGTTTCTGCTGGTGCCTAGTAGAGGTCCTTTGTCAAGTTGGTGACATTATTTCATAACTGGGGAGCCACTCAAGGTTTTCTAGGTTGGTCTGGTGGGCTCCTTGCAGCCTCTGGGACTCTCTGTTTGTAGGGACATTGGGGTTGCTTTGTCTTATATGACACGGCTCTTCTGCCCCACCTCAGCTCCCTCAAGTGTCATTATCCGTGATGTATACCCGTGCGCTGGTGGCTAAGTAATGTCTCTTCCAAGATTCCTCTTTCTCCTCCCTGGAAATGCATAGGACTGAACCAAGTCACTCTGAGCTTCTACCTGACCCACAGAAGGGTCTGCCAGGATTGTCTCTTCCACATGCCACCCTTCAAGATGTATTAACGAGCTTTGGTCTGAAATCAGAATTCCGTACCTCCCAGCAGTTCGTATTGATTTTAACAGCTTGTGCAACCCCAATTTCTTCCCTTTTCATGTCATATTTAATTCCCTACCCTACCTTTGGCTTTCACTCAAACTCTCTCACCGTTCTTTCTGCCTATTGAGGAAGCCCAGAGCATATCCAGGCTCCTTACGCTGGTTCGGTAACAGACACCATGCCAAGGATTGGGAATGCCGGGTGAAAATGAAAGGAGACCTACTCCTGGCCTTCAGAGTTGCAGGGGGACACGCTTAGACCCCGCTGATCCCCCCAGATATGATCAGTGCTGTCGTGCTCACATTCTAGGCTGATTAGCTAATGACTATGGACTGGACTAGCACACTGCCAAAAATGTGAGTCACACAGTTACAGGTATGGACAACAGTGAGCATGCTCTGTTGCCATGGGAACAGGAACATGTATTCATCTCAGTGCAGAAAGAATTCACTTCCACTCCTCCGGGGTAAGGACGTTTTCTATATCATTCCTCAGGCACCAAGGCTGCTCCTCACCCCCACCCTTGGTGCCCCCATTCGTGGTCGCGCCTGCCCAGGTGGGTGTCCCGGCCCGCTGTATACAGTTCAACCCCCTCAATACGTTGTAGGTGCAGCCAGCATCCAGTCATGCCTCTGACACCTCATTGAAGTCTCCGTGACTGATTTTTTTCTTGAGGTGAGGCAGGAGGTTGAGGTGACAAGAGCGAGGCTTTTCAAGTTAGACAGATGTGGCTCAAATTCTGGCTCTCTCACTCAGGCGCTCTGCAACCTTGGGAAGACATTTTTCTTGCTCAGCGTCAGTGTCTTCATGGGTAAATTGAGATAATCCCCACGTTACCAGGCTGTTGGAAGGACTAAATTAAACTGTGTCAAAGTGCTTGTCACATCACTCAGTAAGGGATGATTCCTCTTTCATTCTGTCTCCCAGCAGCCCTAGGGGATGGAGGTGGGTAAGTCGAGATCCTGAGAAGTCGGCTCGGTGGCTGACACTCCTAGGGACAGGTGTCCACACTCCAAAACTCTGGGCTGTTGGCTTGGTCTCCCTTGGGCTGGTTGGGTGATGTGTCACTCAGGGTTGTTTGGTTATAAATATCAGAAACTGATTCTGGCTGAGGTAAGCAAAGTGGAATTTATTGCAAAGATACTGAAAGGTTAGAATGGGCAGAGATCGGGGAAACCTCCTGAAAACAGATAGAAACCAAGGTGTTCAGCAGTGCAAGTCCAGGAAGTAGGAATAACAAGAACAGTCTTATAGCAAAAACAGCGTGGTCAGGCCTGGGGGTCAGGATGGACGACCTCCATGCCTCCCTTTCTTACTCCTCTTACCCATGATTTAAAGTGTCAACACAAAGCGTCCTGAGGTGGCATCACTCACACACCTGCACCCTGTGAAGGAGCCCCCTGGGATCCCTTGGCTGTGTGGAGATCCCTGTTTGTTGTGGAGAGCTGGCACCTGGATTAATAGCCCTTCAGAGAAAGTGTCCAGTGGGGGAGAGAGAACCCCCTCAAGAAGGAGTGGGCTGCTATTGAGATACAGGGAAAGGGTACTGGACAGCTGAAATAACAGATGTCGGCTGCAGTGATCTTGGACAAATCTCACTTTGGGCCTCTCTTTTTCAGAAAAAAAAAGGCCCGCTGATCTCAAAGGACCCCTTTGGCTTCTAATAGGACCACCATAATTATTAAATAGACAACTCTCCCACTGGGAAGAAATGAATTAACACTATAAACCACCTTAGTTTTTTATTCTCCCCCTAAAAATTCCTGCCCCCACCAATATAGACCATTGATAATCCATATTTTTTAAGTCTGTTTTTATTTACTTATTTTTAATTTTTTGAGATGGAGTCTCGTTCTGTCACCCAGGCTATAGCGCAGTGGCATGATCTTGCCTCACTGCAGCCTCCAACACCCAGGTTTAAGCGATTCTCATGCCTCAGCCTCCCTATGAGAGCAGCAGGAGGCAGCCAAATGCCTAGGCAGATAGGGGCAGGTCCCTGGTGAAACGCCACCTCCAGGCCGAAGACAGTTTCAAGCCTGAAAGCCAAGCTACCAGTTCAATCCTCAGACCAGATTGAGAACTTAACTTCCTGTTGGGTGTGCTTTCCTCTGATTGATCCTCACCCTTCACCTATTTTACATATACCTACCCTTTCCTAATTGGTTTTCTACACTGTCAGGCCCACTTTTGAGTGGTGTCTTTGTTTTCACTTTTTTGCATACTCACAAACCAATCAGCATGCACTTCCCATTCTGAGTCCACAAAAGGCTCTGGACCCAGCCATATGGGTGACTTTCCTGCCTTTGGGTAGGGGGACCACCCTGTGTCCCCTCTCTGTTTAAAGCTGTTCCAACACTCAATAAAATTCTTCTCCACCCTCCTTGCACTTCAGTGTTCTTCTTGGGTGTGGGACCAGAACTTGGGAACTGGTGCACAACCAGACTCGGCCTGGGAAGGCCAGTTGGGCAGGGTGCCCTGGGCACTGCCTCTAGCATCGGCAACCTGAGGTCCCTGACGGGCAAAGGGACCGAGAAAAATCCTGCATCACCGAGTAGCTGGGATTACAAATGAGCGCCACCACACCTGGCTAATTTTTATATTTTTAGTAGCGACAGGGTTTCACCATGTTGGCCAGGCTGGTCTTGAACTCCTGACCTCAGGTGATCTGCTCGCCTCAGCCTCCCCAAGTGCTGGGATTACAGGTGTGAGCCATCGCACCCGGCCTAAAGTCTGTTTAATTTTTTTAATAAAATATTTAAGCCTACAAAAAATTACAGAGATGATAACAAATGTATCTGCCATTCATATTTTTAAAATCAACTTTACTGAGCTATGATTTCCCATAAAATTTATTATATGCATACAGGCCAATGACTTGACAAATGTATACACCTTGCAATCACTACTTGAATTAGTTAATGTGTAAGACATCTTCCCAGAAACTTCTCCCTTGCCTCTTTGCAGTCAGTTTCTCTCCTCTGTACCCACCTGTCTCCACCTGTCTCTCCAGGTCACCTCTGAATTTGATTTCTATCCTACAGGTTAGTTTTGCTTGTTCTAGAGTTTTGTAGAAATGTGTCATGTAGTATGTACTCTTGAATATGGCTTTTTTTGCCCAGGATAATGTCTGACATTCATCCTTGTTGTTGTACCAATGGCTTATCTGTTTTTATTGCTAACTAGAATTCTATTAGTTGAATTTACTGTAATTTGCTTATCCTGTTATCAATTGATGGACATTTCGGTTGCTTTAAGCTTTTAGCTATTATGAATAAATCTGCTATGAACATTTGTGTATAGGTTTTTCAGACACATTTTCAGTTTTCTGGCATAAATACCTAGGAATGAAATTGCTGGATCATATGGTAAGTATGCATTTAACTTTATAAGAAATGGCAAAACTATTTTCCAAAGTTACTGCTTCAATTTGCTCATCACACTCGGCAGTGTGTGAGCTTCCATTGTTCTACTTCCTTGCCAGCATTAAAAACATTTCTTATAGCTATTCTAGTAAGTATGATGCAGTTTCCCATTGTGCTTTTTATCTTGTGTTTTCCTGGAGGTTGATGATGTTGAACCTCTTCCATGTGCTTATTACCATCTCTGGATTTGACAAGTATTAACATTGGCCAAATGTCAGTCAAAAATAACACATTATTTGGCATTAAAAATCCTGTGTGTTCCTCCAATTCCGTTTTCTTCTTTCCTTCTCTTCCTGGAGGTAACCACTGTTCTGTGGTTGGTATGTGTTTTCCATGAGCGTGTTTAAAACCTTTATTGACATGTTCACATCCAAAATACGATTTAGCAATGTCTTGTTTTGAAACTTACATGAAATGTGCCATTCTGTATTTATCCTTTTGTAATTTGCTTTTTTCACACAATATATATATTTTTTATTTTTAATTTTTTTTGTTTTTTTCTTATTTTTTTGTTCTTGTTTTTTTTTTATTTTTTTGTGTGTTTTTTTGTTTTCACAATGTATATTTTTTAATCATGCCACATTGTTTTCAATGATGTACAAAGATCTAACATGTCACCCAGGGATCATTTCACCCACTGCTCTGTTTGGCCACCAGACTTTTGTCTCTCTCTCCAGCAATGGTGAGGCGGATACTCTTTCCTCGGGGAAGAGAAATTCATGGTTTGTTGCCCTTGCCAATAACAAAAATGTTGAGAAGTCAGGTGGCAAAGCTGTTGCCAGGGGCATCTTTCACGTGAACCGCATCAAAAGATCCAGGGTGCCTCTGTCTGTTGGTGATCACACCAGTCACACGACATGTTTTTGAGTTTTTTCATGCTGCTGCATGTAGACCCAGTTCATTGTAACTGCTGTATAGGGTTCTAGCACATGCACGTTCCACTCTGTCTCCACTGATGGACACTTTAGGTCATTCTAAGCAATGATGTAATGCTTATCCTTGTGCCTGACCCCTCATGTACTGGTGTGGGTGTTTCTTGGGGTCCGCATACCTAGAAGGAGAATATCTGGGTCTGAGAATGTACGTACATCTGGACTTTCCTAAATAGTGCCAAATTGTTTCTCTGAGAGGTTTTGCAAATACAGACTGCCACCTACAGAATATCAGAATTTCCATTTGGCTTGCCAGCGCATCAGAGTTCTTATTTTTGCCATCTGAGGGTGTGAAATACCACACCTTGGATTTAACTTGCATTTGCATTTCCGTCATTGCTAGTAAGGTTGTGTGTTTTCGAATGTTTATTTACCGTTTGAATTTCCTTTCTCGTGGGTTTCCTGTGCACACTCTGTTCATGTTTCTATTGCACAGTCTTTTGGTCATTGCTTTACTTTCATTTTCTAATGATATATTTTGTCATGCAAAAGTTTTTCATTGCAATCTAGTCAAATTTATTAATTGATTACTTTATGGATTTTGCTTATGCCTCATTTAAGAACTCTTGGCAGGGTGTAGTGGCTCACACCTGTAATGCCAGCACTTTGGGAGGCCAAGGCAAGTGAATCATGAGGTCAGGAGTTCAAGACTAAGCTTGAGCAACATGGTGAAACCCCGTCTCCACTAAAAATACAAAAATTAGCTGGGCGTGGTGGCGTGTGCTTATAATCCTAGCTACTCAGGGGGCTAGGATTAAGAAAGTAAAGGAGTAAAAGAATGGCTACTTTATAGGCAGAGCAGCTCTGAAGGCTGCTGGTTGCCTATATTTATGGTTATGTCTTGATTATATGCCAAATAAGGGGTGCATTATTCATGCATTTTCCAGGAAAGGTGCTGGGGGGACGAGGGGCGGCAATTCCTGGAACTGAGGGCTCCTCCGCTTTTTAGACCATATAGAGTAACTTCCTGACATTGCCATGGCATCTGTCAACTATCATGGTGCTGCTGGGAGTGTCTCTTAACATTCTAATATATTATAATTAGTGTCTAATAAGCAGTGAGGATGACCAGAGGTCAGTTTTGTCATCTTCTTGGTTTTGGTTTGGTTTTGGCTACTGGTGAAGCTGAGGTGGGAGGATGGCTTGAGCCTGGAAGATAGAGACTGCAGTGACCTGGGATTGCACCACTGTACTCCCACCTGGGTGACAGAGTGAGACCCTGTTTCAAAACGAAACAAAAACTTCTTTATGTACTGTCATCTGTCACCACATGAAATAATTATCGGGTCTGATTTTTCATCTCAATAGAAGCATCTGTTTGCTCTGCTCTGGTCTGTTGCTCTTCAAGTCTGATAAACAGTTGTCATCTTTATCTTCCTTCACCATCATCTTATTTCTTTCTTTCTTGTCTGCTTTTTGGTCATTTCTTAGGTCTCATGTCTTCCCCTTTCCTTGGTTTTCTCCCTTGTTTTGTTGGATCACACCCTGCAGTAGCTTCCTGAAAAAGGAAATAGGTCTGATCTTAATCTGCAGTGTATAAACATTTGCCTCATTGCCCTGTTTTCAGTATGGCTTGTCACCTGTCCTCTAGGATAGGACTAGAGGTTCAGGACTAGTTTGCCTTGAGAGTCAACCTGTTGTTCTTTGCTGTTGGGATAGGGCAGTCACTTAGTTGCTGAGGGTAGGGAAGAATCTGTAAGCTCTCCTCTGGCCTCCTTTTTAAGTCTTTTTCTCGTAGATACTTTGTGCTGTGAGCCTTCCCAGGCCTTTCTGAGCTATTTCTTGTCATCATCTCCCTGTGAAGACATATATGTTTCTGTTCGCTCCTCTATGCTACGTCCTGGCCATTTATCCATTTGTTTTCCATTGTCCAAAATTATGTTAACATGTCTCATTTGTTGTCAACTCATTTTTTTTCCCTTTGTGGCTTTGTTAATGGGGTTTTAGGAGAGCATGAATATAAACAACCTGTTTTCAATCAGCCTTTTAACCATAAGTATTTATTACATTTTCTGATTGTCATTGTTTACTATAGTTTAGGGGAACCAGAAATCACCTCCAACCTCCTTGTTAGCCCTTAACGGGCTTTTTGGCTGGATCTGGAAACCAAAATGACACTAGGCAGATTAACATGAGAAAAGTATATAAATGTTATTCATTTTATATGTACATGGGATCTTCACAAGAAAGTAAAGCCCAGAGAAGCAGCCAAAGCAATATATATACACACACACACACACACACACACACACACACATTTTCTTTCAATTCTTAAGAACATCATTGGCTTTTTAAATTTTTAAAAAATTATGCTTTAAGTTCTGGGATACATGTGGAGAATGTGCAGGTTTGTTACATAGGTCAAAGCAACATATTTTAATACTTTTTATATAGAGCGATAAACTTGATCAGAAATAATAAGACAAAATATGGGCTGGGCATGGTGGCTCATGCCTGTAATCCCAGCACTTTGGGAGGTTGAGGCAGGTGGATCACAAGGTCAGGAGTTCAAGACCAGCCTGGCCAAGATGGTGAAACCCAGTCTCTACTAAAAATACAAAAATTAGCCGGGCTTGGTGGCAGATACCAATCCCAGCTACCCAGGAGGCTGAGGCAGGGAACTGCTTGAACCTGGGAGGTGGAGTGGCAGTGAGCTGAGGTCAGGCCACTGCGCTCCAGCTTCCTCCAGGAGGGAGACTCCCTCTCAAAATAAATAAATAAATAAATAAATAAATAAATAAATAAATAAAGCAAAGGGCAGTAAATGTTCTGAGGGGAGTCACTAGGAGATGTATGAAAGATGGGGTAAAATAGGTGAAATATAAGAGTTATTCTGTTCATGATGTTATTCAGGTCCATTGCAGGCTCAATTCCAAGGCTCTGGTGATACGCACTGTTTTCTCCCCCTGATACTGCGAGGGCGCCCCTCCTATAGGATTCTCTATTGCTTGGTACATGCAGGAAGAGACAGTTCAGCTCGTCCCTTCTGAAACTATAGTTTCTCCAGTGTTTTCAACTTGAAATAATTGGTATACCAATCTGACATATTTTCTGATGGCGTATACTTTACTCCTTCAGTAATTAGTTACTGTACAATATTGGTAACCTTTATCACTAGATCCTGAACTGTCTTATTAGTTCTGATAGTTTGTAGAGTTCCTTGAATTGGAGGGATAGACAATTATAATGTATGAGGATGTCAGCAGTTTCTTCCTTTGCAATCTCTTTTTCTTTTCTTTTATTTCTTTTCTTTCTCTCTCTCTCCCCCCAACTCCCCCTCCCTCTTCGTCTCTTTCTCTCGCCATTTTTTTTTCCTTTTTTTCTCCCTCCGACTCCCCTCCCCTCTCCCTCCATTCCCCCTTACCCTTTCTCTCTTTCCTCCCCGCCTCCCCCCTCCTCTTCCCTTTCCCCTTTTCCTTTCCTTCTCCCTTCCCTTTCCCAGGCTGAAGTATAGTGGTGCATTCTTGGCTCACTGCAACCTCTGCTTCCCGGATTCAAGTGATTCTCATGCCTTAGCCTCCTAAGTAGCTGGGATCACAGGTATGCACCACCATGCCTGGTTAATTTTTGTATTTTGAGTAGAGACAAGGTTTCACCATGTTGGTCGGTTAGGGGGGGTTCTCAAACTCCAAGCCTCAAGTGATCCTCTCACCTCAACCTCTCAAAATGCTGAGATTACAGGCATGAGCCACTGCTCCCTGCCTTTTTTTTAAAAACTGAGATAAGGTCTCACTCTGTCACCCAGGCCAGGGTGCAGGGGGGCAATCATAACTCGCTGAAGAGTCAACCTCCTGGCCCCAAGTGATTCTCCTACTTCAGCCTTCTGGGACCACAGGTGTGTACCACCACGCCTGTCTAATTTTTTAATTTTTTGCAGAAGTAGGGTCTTGCTGTATTGCCCAGGCTGGTATTGAACTCCTCAGCTCAAGTGAATCCCCCTCGGCCTTCCAAAGTGCTGGGATTACAGGCTGAGCCACTCCAATCCTTATGTTTATTTCTTTTTGTTGCCTTACTGTGTTGTAAGATCTTCAGTACAGAAAAGAAACCATGGTGGTGAATAGCCTTGTCTTAATCCTGACTTTAACAGAAAAGCTTCCAGAGTTTTCCATTAAGTATGAAGTTTATTTTGATTTTCCTTTTCCTTTTCTTTTTTTTTTTTTTTTTTAAGTGAGACAGTGTCTTGCTCTGTCACCCAGGCTAGAGTACAAGTGGTGCAATCTCAGCTCACTGCACCTCTGCCTTCCAGGTTCAAGCGATTCTCATGCCTCAGCCACCCAAGTAGCTGGGATTACAGGTGTGACCCACCACACCCGGCCCTCCTTTTAATTTTCAATAGTTGTAATTTATCAGACTAAAATACCTTCTAGTCCTGGTGTGTGAGTTTTAATCACAGATGAGTGCTGAGTTTTGTCAGGTACTTTTTCTGCATCCAGATTATCCTTTTTTTTCCTTGTAGTTTCTTTTAATGTGGTGAGTTTAATGAGTTTTCTGATGTTTCAATATCTCTGCATTTCCAGGATGTGCTAAGGTTTATTTAGAATGTTTACGCCTATTCTCTAAGTGAGGTTAGGAGCTTTTACTTCCTTTTTTCTCCCATTATTTTTCTTTGAAGTTGATATCTGGGTATCATTAAAAGGAGCTGAATGTTTTCTCTCTCTTTCTGGAAGAGATTGGATTAAGTGTTTTTTTCTTAATGATTTGAGAAAACTTATCAGTAAAACCACGCTGACAGATAGTTTTTTAAGGTAGATTTTAGACCACCGAATCAATTCTTTTGAAGGTTATAGACCTATTCAGGTTTTCTGTTTCCTCTCGAGTCAATTTGGAATTTTTGTTTTCCTGGAAAATTGTGAGCAGCAGGAGAGAACAAATAACCAGAGAGTTCCAGAATTTGGGGGGAAAGTAGCATCTTTGGCTGATTCATGCTACCCGGCACTGAGAAGGTAAGAGGGAGGGGAGCGAAGTGAAAGCCTCCTGGGGTTTTGTATTATTCAGAAGGAGAAAAGAGCTATTGATTAGCTTTATGCTTGAAGTCAAGTGTATACGTTAAAAATGTCAGTGTAACCACCTAAGTAGTATAAATAGACTCTATACATGCAGAGTTTGTGGAGGGAGGGGGAATAAAGAAAATGCAATCAATCTCGCAGAATAAGATGAGAGGGAGCAAGAACAGCAGAGAAAAGGCTGGGAAGGAGAAAACCTATCCTCACGATAACCTTTGGGCAGCACCCCCCTCCCAGGAACTCTTTCTGGACGCCCTCTGCTTTCTCAGCACTTGCTTGCTTCTGTTATTCATTGCATATGTCCATCACACTGCGTGTGGCTGTGTGCCATCTTTTTTCCAGAAAGCAAGCTCTCCCTGGGACAGGGCTGGGGTCATTCATCTGCATATTCTCAGCACCTGACATATAGTAGGTGCCCAATAAATGTTTGAGTAAACGTGAAGCACAGATAAATAGGTAAACAGATGGATAAATACATCCTGAGACATTACTCTGCCAGGCTCAATGGCTAAGGGAAAACATTTTCATCTGAGATCGCCTTGGTTGATAAGTGAGTTAGAGAACTGAGAAGTAGCTGCCGCCTTGAATTCAATTGAGAAAAAAGTCAGGGTGAGATGCCTCCACTGAAACTGTCTCAAAATTCCTCAAGCGCCTGTCTAGCTGTCACACGTTTGATCAGTACCTAGTAGTACCTAGGAATTCCCTTGTGCACTGGTAAAATAGCTTATAAGCTTTAAATTAGTGCTACTCAAACATTAATGTGCTCACGATTCACCTGGGGCGCTTGTTAAACTACAGTCTATGTAGGAGGTCTGGGGAGGGGTGCAGATGCTGCGTTTCTAACAAGCTCCGTGTTGCTGGTCTATGATCCATGTCTTATATAACAGCAAGGCTTTCAACAGCAAGGTGTAGACTGCCACCTGCTCTCCCCCGGTGCTCGAGAACAGCAAAATGGTCCTGTGCTTGGAGAATAAGTCCAGTGCTCTGACTTCCAGGATTGTTACCAGTGAGTGTGAAGGATCCAAGCCTGCACTGGCCAAGGAGGGGTGCCCCTTGACCTTAAACTGTACATCGTGAAACAGGCCTGTCTCCAGCTGTGCCAGAGCCCTTGGGGTGGGATTAGCTCACTGAGGTACCTGCATAGTGATTACATCTGCCCTCATTTTCTTGTTTCTCAGGCTGAGCCACACAGCCTGTTGGGACACGTCGAGTTCTGGGAAGCCCTCACCTGTGCGATTCACATGTCACTTGTCACTGTGGCTGCTCCACACTTTATGTATGCAATCAAAATCCCATGTCCTTGCCTCATTTCAGTGAGCCTTTGCCTTGCTGTCACTCTGGTTCTGGGGTGGGGAGGGCCCCCTTTTCTATATCCATCATGCCACCTGTCCTGGTTGAAACAGAGACCACTTTGCTCCATACACTCAGAATAATGGAATGGGCCTGGGAACAATGATGCCATTTTCTTTCTTTCTTTTTTTTTTTGAAACAGAGTCTCGTTCTGTCACTCAGGCTGGAGTGCAGTGGTGTAATCGCAGCTCACTGCAATCTCCACCTCCCTGGTTCAAGCAATTCCCCTGCCTCAGCCTTCTGAGTAGCTGGGATTATAGGTGCCCACCACCATGCCCAGCTATTTTTTTTTTTCATTTTTAGTTGAGACAATGTTTCGCCATGTTGGTCAGGCTGGTTTCGAACTCCTGACCTTGTGATCCTCCTGCCTCGGCCTCCCAAAGTGCTGGGATTTCAGGCATGAGCCACCGTGACCGGCCAGACACCACTTTTTTCTTTTCTTTTTTAGTTTCCCGTTTTTAGACAAATGGAACAAAACCAGTGGGAAATATCCCAAATTGCAGATAAGCCACTAATGCACCAATCCTGGGGCCAGACCGACCACAGGCACCGCTGCCTCCCAGAGCCTCTTCCCCATCACATCCCGAAAATGGTTCTGGCAAGACATCTGGTCTGTTCTTTACCTTACATTTATAGTGACTCCTGTGGATCGGGGGAGGCTTGTGGACAGATAGATGCTTCTATCAGAGAGGGATGGAAACGGGGGTTTCTAAGGTAATGGTGTGGGTCTAGGGCTTTACAGAAAGCATATTTGAAGGCAGAAGAATCTGTTAGACAGGAGGAGAACCTGGAACTTGAATGTCCTTTGTTCTTCGAGGCCGTCCCCAGGCCTGGAGCACGGGAAGCCTGCCTTAGCTCTTCTCCACACACAGTCTTGGCCTTTAGCAGCTTTGTCTTTCCTGGGGTGGACAGAGGTGACACAGCCGTGGGGTAAGGCTCGGGGAGGGGAACAGGGATGCCAAGCCAGCTCCTCATCCCCTCCAGTGAAGATATTGTGCAGTGGACTAAGTTAAAGCCGAGGCCACCAGCAGACGCCTGCATACTGGGTTTGTCTTCTGAGGCCCCAGTCTTTCCTTATTCCTGAATCTTGCCTGAACCGACTATGGGGGCAGGTAGTGTCTGGGCCGGGCAAGTAACAGCACTGAGTGAGGCAGGTAGAGGTGCTTCCTCAGGGCCAAAGACTTCAGATCAGCCCCGACCTCCAGCCCTGGTGATCCTGGTTTAATGGGATGGGGGCTTCCTAGGGCATTTCTAAACTCTCCAGTGATTCTCATGGGCAGCCAGGGTTGCAGACCACTGTGCTAGAGAATGGTGGAGAAGGTGGCAGCATTTCTCCTCATCCTATCCAAAGCATCTACAGTATGGCCCACCTGAGCTTTCAAGAGACAATTGAAATCTTTTATTATTTTTTTCTTTTTTCTGTTTTCTTTTCTCTTGAAACACAGTCTCACTCTGTTGCCCAGGCTGAGTGCAGTGGCGCGATCTCGGCTCATTGCAGCCTCCGCCTCCTGGGTTCTAGTGATTCTCCTGCTTCAGCCTCCCAGGTAGCTGGAATTACAGGCACGTGCCACCATGCCCAGCTAATTTTTTTTTTTTTTTTTTTTAGTTGAGATGGGGTTTTGGTCTTGAACTCCTGACCTCAAATGATCCACCTGCCTTGAACTCCCAAAGTGCTGGGATTGCAGGTGTGAGCCACCGTGCCCGGCCTTGATTACTTTTTTCACTACACCTTTCCTGGTTTTTATATGCTTGAAGCTAAGTCAAACATTTTTTTGAAGGTCAAGTAAAGCGCATCCATTGACCCCATAAGCAGCCTCTGGTCTGCTGGGTGAGCCCTTGGCTGTCTGACGCCACCTCCGATCGCGCCGAGCTCCTCATGTCTGGCTGTCCCCTGTGACACAGGGGCGACTATGCTTGTACTTTGCCTTCACCTGTTTTCTATTCTTGTGGCCCCAGTCCCATAGCCAGCTCTGGAAAAATAATGTGTCCTGGTCACAGACCCTGGGTGATTCGAATATTCCCACTACAACCCTGCGTGGTAGGTAATATTTTTGGTTCCATGTCTCAGATGTGGAAAGCCACTTGCCCAGGGGGGATGGTGGAGTCGAGACTCAAATGCAGCTCTGTTTGCCTCGTGAGCCGGAGCCCTCAGTCACCTCACTGGGTCTCTCTGCTTGGATTTCTCTGGGGTTCTGCTGGCTGGGAACACCCCACCAGCTGGCTTCTGGGTGGGACCCTCTGACCGTGTCAGGTGGCTCCTTTGAGATCATGATCGGGCTGAGCAGGTGTTCCAGACGCCAGGCCAGAGGACGGTGCGGGAGTCAGACAGGGATGGGGATGTGGGAGTCTGGAATGTACTCCCTGGTTTCTAGAGAAAGATTTAGGTTGGTGCAGAAGTAATTGCGGATTTTGCCATTAAAATGGACAAAATCGCAATTACTTCTGCACCAACTGAATAGCACATTTCTGGCTTTTGCTTTCTGCACATTCTTCCTTCACCCCACCCCAACCTCTGTCCCCTAGGTTGTGATGTGCCCATTCTGCCTCTGCTCCTCTCCTCCTACACTCTGGATTTTGAATAGGGCAGGAGGGACTGCATCTGTGCTGGCATTTTCTCTCTGCAAGGCCACGCCAGTAGCCTGGTAAGCTGAGCCCATGGAAACAGAAAGAAGAACGAAGGGAGGCCGGGCGCGGTGGCTCTTGCCTGCAATCCTAGCACTTTGGGAGGCCGAGGAGGGTGGATCACCTGAGGTCAGGAGTTCAAGACCAGCCTGACCAACATGGTGAAACCCCGTCTCTACTAAAAATACAAAAATTAGCCAGGTGTGGTGATGCAGGCCTTTAGTCCCAGCTACACAGGAGGCTGAGGCAGGAGAATCGCTTGAACCCAGGAGGCAGAGGTTGCAATGAGCAGAGATTACACTGCTGCACTCCAGCCTGGGTAGAGCAAGACTCCATCTCCAAAAAATAAAAATTAAAAAAAAAAAGAATGAAGGGAGAGAGGGCAGCTGGGCTGGGAGGCTGGGCAGCTCACCCAGGCTGGTGTCTGGATGATTCCCAGTACCTTGTGGCCGTTTTATTCTCCAGAAGTTGGAGAATAAATGAGAGTGAATGAGAGAGGAAAGGGGTGGAAGAAACCTCAAGAATGGGGATGGAGGAGTGGGGTGCATAGAAAGCCGGGAGTCTGGCCGGGCGTGGTGGCTCACGTGGAGGCTGAGGCGGAAGGATTGCCTGAGGTCGGGAGTTCGAGACCAACCTGACCAACATGGAGAAACCCCATCTCTACTAAAAAGACAAAATTAGCCGGGCGTAGTGGTGCATGCCTGTAATCCCAGCTACTCTGGAGGCTGAGGCAGGAGAATAGCTTGAACCCGGGAGGCAGAGGTTGCGGTGAGCTGAGATGGCACCATTGCATTCCAGCCTGGGCAACAAGAGGGAAACTCTGTCTCAAAAAAAAAAAAAAAGAAAGAAAACTGGGACTAGTGAGCCCAACAGGGCAGGTCATCTAGTGCCTATGGTCTAGTACAGCGTTTCCCAACATGCTGTGCCAAGATGGGTTTAGGTGGTCTGTGGACGAGGCTTTCAGTACCAGTGAATCACATAAACAGAAGGGCATTCCTTTTGGAATTCTCTCCTTGCTTCTGATGCCATGGAGGAGAAAGTTTTGGGAGGTGCTGGGTGAGAGCAGGCCTCAGCAGGTAGCAGTAGCCAGCAGAGATCGAATAACGTGGCTTGGTTTTTGTTGTGGTTATTTTTATGGTTATTATAGATTTCTGGCAAATACCACTAGCGTTCCATTCAGAGACTCACATCATTTTCTGTGCAATTTTTAAGAGAAAAAAGCGAGTCAACTAGAAATATTAGCAAACAAGAGGAAAAGCGATGTGAGAATATGCTGGAAATTACGATGGTGATCAGCGAAAGACAGGCTTCTAAGAGATGCTGGGTGTGGGGAGTTCAGGGTCTCAGCCAAGGGGCCAAGTGTACCAGAGTTCAAAGCCATTAACATTGTGGCCTTGAGCAAGTCATTTCACGTCTCTAAGGCATAGTCGACTCCTTCATAAAAACATTAATATTAAATGAGCTCATGGCTTGTCATGTGCTTGGCGCAAGGCCTGACCCAGCATCATGGGAGTGGTGGTTATTATGTGAAGTGTTTATTGATGTGAAATATTGAACTCAGAGGCTGGTGTTCCTGGGCTAACAAGGATCACAGGCCAACGTGGAAGAGGAAGCTTTGTGAGGGACGGAGCTCTCTGTCCACACAAATGTTTGAGAAGCTTGTCACCTGTCTAGGATTTAGTGGCAGGATTCTTCCACTGGGTGAATGAGACAAAAGGGAGGCTTCCTTCAAGTAAACATTCCATGGCCATGGGGCAGAGAGAGTCAACATAGCAGGCCAGGGTGCCCCCCTTAGAAAGGCCTGCTTGCACGGTTGGCCCTTGGGTGGTGTCAGGGAACTCGCATTTAGGAAGGGCTCCCACTGTCCCCTAAATAGTAAGGGTGGCTCATCTCTAAACTGTTCATGTAAATAATATGGTTTGTGCTGAACACCTGGATTTCTTCAGGGAGTCTGCAATTTGTGTTTATGCTAGGCAGGGGGTACCTACATGACCAGCCCCTAATAAAAACCCTGGACATTGCGTCTGTAATGAACACAGTGTAGACGTGCATTGTACACATGCTGGCAGGACTCACTGCTGGAGGAATTAGGCACATCCTGTGTGACTCCGCTGGGAGAAGACCCGTGGAACTTGCACCTGGTTTTCTCAGGACCTTGTCCCAGGTTCTATGTCCCTTCACTGATTTTGCTTTTGCATCCTTTTGCTATAATAAGGCCCTTTAAAAAAAAAAAAATAGAGACGGGATCTCACTCTGTCACCCAGGCTGGAGTGCAGTGGTGCAATCATGGCTCACTGTAGCCTCAAACTCCTGGGCTCAAGCAATCCTCCCCTCTCAGCCTCCTGAGAAGCTGGAACTATAGGCATGCGCCACCATGATGGCTAATTTTGTTATTATTATTTTTTTTTGTAGAGACAGGGTTTTGCTCTGATGTCTAGGCTGGCCTTGAACTCCTGGCCTCAAGTGATCCTCCTGCCTCAGCCTTTCAAAGTGCTGGGATTACAGGTGTGAGCTACTGTGTGTGGCCATACATCTTTATGAGAAATAAAACATATGCTGAGTCCCGTGAGTTCTTCTAGGGAACTGTCAGAGCTGAGGGTGGCCTTGGGGACTCCCAGCATATCCTGCCTCTGTCTTCAGGTCAGGAAAGGAGATCCAGGGCCTCATCTGGGTCAATGGGTCATCATAGTTTAATGGGTCAGGGGCTTCCTAGCAAAGGTCTCACAAAAGTTTTCCTAGAATCAAACTTAGGGAAGCACTCCTGAAGGAGTTGATGCTGCTCTGGGAAGAGGCGGCCTATCAAGCAAATATGGGGGTGCTTATCCCTCTTTGGGGTGCTGTGTGATGTCACTGTGCTTCGTACAAAGCAGCTTGAAAGGTTTGGGAGGAAGTATTGGGGTGTTTTATGTGTGGCTTAAGTCTCAGCTGTGGTTTGTGTTAAGCCTCTGAACCTTAACACAAACCCAAAATAGTTTTCATGGAAATGACCAAGGTAGAGACCATTGGTTTGGACCTACAAGGTCGGAGATGGCACACCCAGATTCTTTACAAAACCTAACAGTGACCCCACCTCAGTGCTTAGTATCACGGTGAAGGAATGTTGATATCAGCTTCCCTCCAAAGGATCTGATTCAGTTATGAATCTATTTCTCCGGGTCTGAGCCTCTGTTTAGACTTACAGGAGATAGTTAATGATCTCTTAACAGGCCCACCCTGAGCTAGGGTGGGGCAGGATATGGAGAGTGTCTAGTCTGTATTTTCAAAGAATTTTCACTGTACAGGGGAAGTAGGACAGGTGTTTGCAGACATTCCTAGCTTAAGGTTGGCCTGGTAGTTCTGTGTGAATCACCAGGCATGTATTCAGCATTGATCCTATTGGCTTTTCTTTCTGATTACCTGCTAGCCAGATGGGGTGGGAGGATAGGACTGAGGTAAGCTCCAAAGTGGGGCATTTGTCTGCATGAAGAAGTGAAGGGAGTTAGAATAAAATGGAAGGCAGAGGAGATTCTGCTGTGGTGGGCTGGAAGCTCAACTCTCCCCACCCCATCCTACCCCCAGATTTCATCAGGACCTTTCATCAGGATGGAGCCAATGCAGAAGGAAAGGGGCTGATGGGGAAGAGAGGGAAGCAGAGACAGAGAAACATCAGACTGCTGACACTGTTTAAGCCACTTGATCAAACCATGCCTGAAGCTGAACTTCCTGGGACTGTTCCTTTCTTGTTTGAAGCCAATTTGAATGGGATTTCTTTTCACTGGATCTCATTCTGTCCCCAGGCTAAAGTACAGTGGTGCAATCATAGCTCACTGCAGCCTTGAACTCCATGGGCAGACCCACGGAGCTGCGAGAAGAAGCTAGCACTTGCCTATGGTATCAGCAATGAGAGGCCAGTTTTTAATGCTTTATGTAATTATTAACTCATTTAATCCTTGTAACAGGTATTATTAATAATAATCATATCATCATTATTATTACTTTTGTCTTCATGGGAATTGCTGATTTGAGATTGTCCAGCTAGATCAAGCAACTTGTCCTGGCAAAGCATGAATTTGAACCCAGGCAGTCTGGCTTCGAAGTCCATTCTCTTTCCTCCTATGCTGTAAGGACTTAGAGACCTACAAATGCTCCCCCTGACTCCAGAATTCAGTGACCCCAGGAGCCAGTCCAAGCAGAGCAAGCCTGCCATGATGTCTTGCAGAATGACAGTAACATCTCAGGCTTTCTGGACTAGTTATATGTTTTTTCCTAATTAATAGACCTTGAAATAAATAGTTCACTGTCTTAAAAAATTGACCTTGTAGGCCAGGCACAGTGACTCACATCTGCAATCCCAGGGCTTTGGGAGGCAGAGGTGAGGGGATGGCCTGAGGCCAGGTGTTCAAGACCAGTCTGGGCAATATAGCGAGACACCGTCTCTGCAAAATAAAAAAAAAAAATTAGCCTGGCCTTGGTTCCTCGTCACAGTCTCTCTTGCCCTTCCTCAATCCCTACTCTCCTCTCTCTCCCACTTCCGCTATAGAGAGTGCCTTCCTACCCTAGCCCACAGCAATCTGGTCACTAGGGAAATTGGAGTATGGAGATTTTTAATTCCCTTAATCTTAGTTCAAGGTCAAGTTATATTTTGCCCCCAAGCACACAGCCCCCTAACTTTAGCTCTGGATAGACCTTCTTTGAGACTCCCGATCCTGCTCAACCTCCCTGGCACATCTTCCCCTCTGAGTCCAGCCTTAACATCCTGGCTCTTTCTTCTTCCGGTGCTATGTGACTTGCACACTTGGCTCCAGAGGTCTCAGCCAGGAGGACCTGGGGAAGCATCAGAGGTGTTGACAGCAACATTTTCTGATCCATGGTCCGACTCGGCCTGATGAGGGCAGCTTGTAATGGTTCTCCATGATATGTCTACGTCCTAATCCCCAGAACCTGGGAATGTTACTTCATTTAGAAAAGAGGCCTTTGCAAGTACAACGAAGTTAAGGATCTTGAGTTGAGAAGATTTTCCTGGGTTATCTGAGTAAGCCCTAAATGTAATCACAAGCATCTTTATACGAGAGAGGCTGAAGGAGATTCGACTATAGACGGAAGACAAAGGGTATGATTGGGGAGGTAGGGATTTGAGTGATGCAGCCACAAGCCAAGGAATGCCAGCAGCTACCAGGAGCTGGGAGAGTCAACGACTGAATTCTCCCCTTGACCCTCTGGGAGGATTATGGCCCTATCAATAACTTGATTTCAGCTTAGCAATACTGATTTGTAGACATTTGGCATCCAGAACTGTGAGAGAATACATTTCTGTTGCTTTAAGACACCAAGTTTGTAGTAATTTGTTCTAGTGGCCAAAGGAAGGATTTAGAAATGCAGATATCTTTGGAAGAGGAGCTTATCCACAAGTGCAGGCTCAGGAAAGGAACTGAATTTCTAAATTCTCCCTGCTTTATGTTCTTTAGTTTCAAGTGTTGCTGTCTATATACCTTGGCCTTTACCAAGAGACTATTAGCCAGGACTCTTTCTATTAAATGTTACAGAAATCCTACTCAGGCTGGGTGTGGTGGCTCATGCCTATAATCCCAGCTCTTGGGGAGGCCGAGGCAGGAGAATCACTTGAGCCCAGGAGTTTGAGACCAGCCTCAATAATGTAGTGAGACCCCATCTCTACAAATAAAAAATAAATTCACTAGGTGTGGTGGCATGAGCCTGGAGGCCCAGGTACTTGAGAGGCTGAGGTTGGGAGGATCACTTGAGCCTAGGAGTTCAAGGCTGCAATGAGCTATGATTGCATCACTATACTTTAGCCTGGGGACAGAACAAGTGAAAAGAAATCCCATTCAAATTGGCTTCAAACAAAAAAGGTACAGTCCCAGGAAGTTCAGCTTCAGGTATGGTTTGTTCAAGTGGCTTAAATAGTGTCAGCAGTCTGATGTTTCTCTGCTTCCCTCTCTTCCTCATCAGCCCCTTTCTCTCTGTATTGACTCCCTTCTCAGAGAGACTTCCTGCAAGGTGTCAACCTGACCGTTGGCAGCTTCAGGCTTGCATCCTGTTGTGGAAATACATCTTTCCCCAGTAATTCCAAAACCAAATTCCAGGTATCCAGCCCCAGATGGGTAATGCGCCCTTCCGTGAACTAGTACTATGGCTGGGGAGAAGGCACGTGCTAATTGGCCAGGCAGGAGCCACTTGCCCCCAGAAACCTGGAGGGCTGAGAATGGGGAAAAGTGGTTCCCCAGTAGAAAATCAGGGTGCTTCCTTCAGAAGCAGGGGACATGTATGGCTGCTGGGCAGGGCCATACAGCATACAGATGCTACGAGAGCCTGGTGTGCTTTCTAGATCACAGATCCCCCCAGGGTGTACTTGGAAATGCCAGATCACGCTGCGAGGCTTTCCCTCTGCCCCAGCCTCTGGCACGAGACTCCCAAGTGTAAAAAGCAGGCTCGCGGTCCCTGCGTGTTGCGGAGCCCAGGAAATGAAGAAATTGATCCAGGAGGCCCCAGAAGGTGTAGGGGATTGAGTGAGAGAGTCAAGGAGCTGCAGCAGCTGCCGCCGCTGGGACCTTATGTTTAAAAACCACATTCTCGGGGCATCTTTGAACTTCTGTCGGTGTGTATGTGACTAATGTTCGAGCTGGTGAGGGCCACGTTGGGAAATGGAAAAGGGAAGTGGGGACGCATGCTCGTGCTACAATGGGGCTGTCTTTGGCAATGGCCTTTGGGGGAGGTGACTCACGAGGGGCATTGAGGCAACAAAGGAACTGCTGTGGCTGGATGAAAAAAAAGATGCTTCCTCTGTCCTCTCGTCACCTATGCAAGGGGGAACCCGTGGCCTGAGTGTCTTGAAGGAAGCGTTTGACCAGGGAGGGTGGCCAGCAGTGGAGCGTATGGTCAGGATCGTGGGCAGGAAGCTGCCGTGGTGGACAGGTTAGAGTGGAGGTGGTGAGTTAAGAGTTCCAGAGCCAGATGGGCCGGGTTCAGCCCTCAGTGTCATATCTTGTGAGCAGCATGACCTTAGATGAGAACTTCACCCTGACACCCTGATCTCGGCACAGCTGTTACTAGCTGTAAGTGTATGTACTTTGCCCCAGTTTGCCTGGGGCAAACTGCTGAACTGTTTGAACCTTGAATTCATTCTCTAAAATAAGCATCATCATAGAACCTAGATGGTGGATCAGGGCTTCACTGGAGCTGCTGCTTCCCTGCTTTGGAGCAGAGATGATAGCTTTGGTGGAAAATGGTGGATTGTTGCAACAGAGAAGTTAAATAAGAGGTTTCCTCAGCAGAGAGAACAAGATGGCAGGGGCCCTCCTAGGGTGGAGGACATGGGGACATCTATGTGAGTGTCATGTACACACACACACATACACACACACACGTGCCAGGTGCCACCACACCATTGCCTATTATTTTGATGGAGGAAGGCAGGAGCAAGGACTCCATTTGCAAAAATGACAAAGAAGTGACATTAGCAAGCTCTGCCTATCTGTTCCTCTAGGGGAAACCCCGTGAAACCACCACAGAGTCACTCTGCTGCCATTTCTTGGTCCACTCTGGAAAACCCAGCCAGCAGATAAGTGGAAGCACAGAGCGAGGCAAAGGTCGCCTTTGCTGGGGGGGAGGGGTCCATCCTACTGTGTACCCCTTGATATCTACACAGGGTGGTTGGAGCTCCCCGGACATCCCCGCCTTCCCCTGGGCTGCCCCAGGTACTGCAGGATGTTGTGTAGGACTCCTCTGCTACCCACAGGATCCTGGTGGGTGAGAGGGCATTTGAGGTGAGGACTGAGAGCTGCAGGGTCATTAGGAATTAGCATCCCCTAATGGTGGCTCAGCACTCCTGGGGGGAGAGAAGAAAGGAAAGGGAAAGAATAGGGATGTGAGCAGCTCTGATTTGCTGGTTCAGGGATTTCTGAGACCAAAAAGCAACCCACCAGCAAAGCAGAATTAGCTGTGTTATTTAAAGTTATTCACATCAAGATATTTAAATGATCTATGCCCACTGTGTTTGTGTGGTTTCTATAGGCAAGACGCATTTTATGTTTTTAAAGTTTTGTTTATATTTTCTCTATGTCAGTAAAGAATCATTGGAAGATCAAATTATATCCTGATCAGTTGTAGAATTTATTTTATTTTATATTTTATTTTTGAGACAAAGTCTTACTGTGTCGCCCAGGCTGGAGTGTAGTGGTGCAATCTCGGCTCACAGCAACCTCTACCTCCCAGATTCAAGTGATTCTCATGCCCCAGCCTCCTGAGTTGCCAGGATTACACATGTACACCACCAAGCCCATCTAATCTGTATATTTTTAGTAGAGACAAGGTTTTGCCATGTTGGCCAGGCTGGTCTCGAACTCCTGACCTCAAGTGATCCACCCGCCTTGACCTCCCAAAGTGCTGGGATTGCAAGCATGAGCCACTGTGCCCAGCCTAGAATTTACTTTAAAGTAATGACCAGAATGGTAGATATTCCTCCTTCACGTAGGTCAGAGCTTGTCTGTGATCTCTGAAAGTCCTAAGCTTGATCCCTCTGTGGACATGCACCTGGGTCGGGGCACTGGGAACCAACTGAAGCCCGGTCAGTGTGTCTGTACCAGGGTTTTCTGCCGTGATGCTATTGACATTTTGGGCTGGATGACTGTTTCGTTGTGGGTGGTGGTCCTCTGCATTGCTGGATGTTTAGCAGCATCCTTGGCCAGTAAATGTCTCCAAATATTGCCCCACATCCCCCTGGGAGCAAAATTGCCCCTGGTTCAGAAACATAGACTACACATGGAGAGCCATATTGTTTCCGTAGAAACTGGGAGAGGAAAGAGTTCCTCTGTCCTGGGCTGAGAGTGAGGCTGGCCGTGGAAACGCCCAGCACAGTTCGCTGTGGGAGAAATGAACCAGGGGCCTGCAAGGGGGTGGGTGCATGGCTGGTCCCCCCCACAGCTTCCCCCCAGAGGCTCTGGAGCTGCCACACCATCATTAACAACACAGCACTCCTGTCGGTGCTTGTGCATCTTTGGATGAAACTAGAAAAGAAGCTGAACTATATTCCACTGTTCCATAAAAGAGGATATAAAAAAACTCAATAAAACACGAAAATATCAACCGAAACAGGATCGCTCGCTGGGGCCTTGGCAAGGAGGGGCAGACGGCAGGCTGGATGCTCCTGGCGCTGTTTGTGGGAGTCATGGGTGGGGAGGAGAGGCCGGGAGAGCCCAACCCATGCTGGGGGCCACCAAGCCCGGGCTCTGGGCCAAACACACAGCCCCCTGGTTTCTTGGGCCCAACCCTGATGCTGTAATTCTGTTTATTTTGCTGAATATGAAATCCATATGGTTCTGATTTCTTCCTTGTAATCCGTCATCTGTGTGTGGCTCCAGAGCCAGCAACCATGCGAAGTGGCTTTGAAGTTGTTGTTCTGGGGTAAGTAGGAAGTTGTGTTCTTCCAGGGTTCAGTGGGGCAACCATGAGGTTTACATTTGATTTGAGAACTGCTCCAGGAGAGGGAAGCAGATTGGCACAGTCAGTTTTGGTCCTGGCCTAGGAGCTTGGGCTGGGCAGAAGGGAGACCATTTGCAGAGCCTTCTGTGTACTTGCACAGCCAAGGCCTCTCTCTGGCCCTCAGCTTATGTTAGAGGTACTCATGGTTCCAGCTGTCTCTTTGGAAACAACAGGTATCTCTGCAGGGAGCTGATGCACTCACTCAGCCTCTCCCACCTCCATCATGACAAACAGCAAATGGGTCCAAAGCTCACCAAATGTCTTCGGGGGGACAAAGTCACCTCTGGTTCAGAAACACAGGCTACGTGTGGCATTCCTGGTCCACATGATGGATGTATGTTTCATGTTGCAGGAAACTGCCACACTGCCTTGCAGAAGGGCTGTACCATTTTGTGTTCCCACCGGCAACATAGGAGAATTCGAGTTGCTCTGCATCCTTGCTAGCACTTGGTATTGTCAGTCTTTTTAATTTAAGCCTTTCTGGGTCACACTTGATTTGGAAATATATAAATGAGCCCCAGAAATGTACAAGATTTGTCCAAGGCCCCATAGCCTTGTAGGGGCTCCTTGAAGACCAGAATCCAGACATTCTGTCTTGGGGGCTGTGGGCTTTCTGGGTGGTGGTCAGGTGTACAGAATGAAAGTGACAGGGTTATTCTGTGTGCCAGATCTGGGAACCAGTAGCTTCTGTGCAGCCCTGGGGCTTCAGCAATATCTAAGAGGAATGTACAAAAACGAGGTGGTAGGCCGGGCCGTGTGGCTGATGCCTGTAATCCCAATACTTTGGGAGGCTGAGGTGGGCAGATCATGAGGTCAGGAGATCGAGACCATCCTGGCTAACATGCCGAAACCAGTCTCTACTAAAAATACGAAAAAAATGAGCCAGATATGGTGGTAGGTCCTTGTAGTCCCAGCTACTCGGGAGGCTGAGGCAGGAGAATCACTTGAACCCAAGAGGGAGAGGTTGCAGTGAGCCAAGATTACACCACTGCACTCCAGCCTGGCAACAGAACGAGACTCCATCTCAAAAAAAAAAAAAAAAAAAAAAAAAAAAAAAAAAAAGGGGGGGTGGGCGGCGGGGAAACGTTGACGCGCCCTGGGGCGGGGGGTTTGAGC
>CAUYLG010033914.1:0-46642 GCA_963573385.1 Cacajao melanocephalus
ATGGAATGTTTTTCCATCTGTTTGTGTCCTCTCTTATTTCCTTGAGCAGTGGTTTGTAGTTTTCCTTGAAGAGGTCCCTTACATCCTTTGTTATTTGTTTTCCTAGGTATTTTATTCTCTTTGTGGCAGTTGTGAATGGGAATTCGCCCTCGTTTTGGCTCTGTCTTTGTCTGTTAATGGTGTATAGGAATGCTTGTGATTTCTGCACATTGATTTTGTATCCTGAGACTTTGCTGAATTTGCTTATCAGCTTAAGGAGATTTTGGGCTGATTTGATTTGGTCTTCTAAATATACAATCATGTAGTTTGCAAATGGAGACAATTTGACTTCCTCTTTTCCTAATTGAATACCCTTTTTTTTTTTTTTCTTGCCTGATTGCTCGGGCTAGAACTTCCAATATTATATTGAATAGGAGTGTTGAGAGAGGGCATCCTTGTCTAGTGCCAGATTTCAAAGAGAATGCTTCCAGTTTTTGCCTGTTCAGTAAGATATTGGCTGTGGGTTTGTCATAAATAGCTTTTATTGTTTTGAGATATGTTCCATGTTCCATCAATATCTAGTTTATTGAGAGTTTTTTAGCATAAAGGGATGTTGAATTTTGTCAAAGGCCTTCTCTGTATCTATTCAGATAATCATGTGGTTTTTGTCTTTGGTTCTGTTTATGTGGTGGATTACGTTTACAGACTTGCATATATTGAACCAGGCTTGCATCCCTGGGATGAAGCCTACTTGATTGTGATGGATAAGTTTTTTGATGTGCTGTTGCAATCAGTTTGCCAGTATTTTATTGAGGATTTTTGCATCGATGTTCATTATGGATATTGGCCTGAAGTTTTCTTATTTTATTGAGTTTCTGCCGAGTTTTGGTATCAGGATGATGTTGGTCTTGTAAAATGAGTTAGAGAGGGTTCCACCTGTTTGTATTGTTTGGAATAGTTTGAGAAGGATTGGTAGCATCTCCTTTTTATACGTCTGGTAGCATTCAGCTGTGAACCTGTCTGGACTTGGACTTTTTTTGGTTAGTAGGTGGTAGGCTATTAATTGCTACCTCAACTTCAGCCCTTGTTATTGGTCTATTCAAGGTTTCAACTTTTTCCTGGTTTAGGCTTGGGAGGGTACAAGTGTCCAGGAATTTATCCATTTCTTCCAGGTTTACTGGTTTATGTGCATAGAATTGTTTGTAGTAATCTCTGATAGTAGTGTATTACTGTGGAATCAGTGGTGATATCCCCTTTATCATTTTTTATTGCATCTATTTGATTCTTCTCTCTTCTCTTTTTATTAGTTTAGCTAGTGGGATATTTTGTTGATCTTTTCAAAAAACCAGTTCCTGGATTTATTGAATTTTTGCATGATTTTTGATGTCTCTATCTCCTTCAGTTCTGCTCTGATCTTAGTTATCTCTTGTCTTCTGCTATCTTTTGAGTTTTTTTATCTTACTCCTCTAGCTCTTTCACTTCCGATGATAGGGTGTCAATTTTAGATCTTTCCTCATTTCTCATGTGGACATTTATTGCTATAAATTTCCCTCTAGACCCTGCTTTGGATATGTCTCAGGGATTCTGGTACGTTGTGTCCTTGTTCTTGTTGGTTTCAAAGAACATTTTTATCTCACCTTCATTTGATTGTTTATTCAGTCAACAATCAGGATCCAGTTCTTCAGTTTCCATGAAGTTGTGCAGTTTTGAGTTCGTTTCTTAATTCTGAATTGTAATTTGATTGTCCTGTGGTCTGAGAGACTGTTATGATTTCTAGTCTTTTGTGTTTGCTGAGGAGTGATTTACTTCCAATTATGTGGTCAATTTTAGAGTAAATGTGATGTGGTGCTGAAAAGAATGTATATTCTGTGGCTTTGGAGTGGAAAGTTATGTAGATTAGGTCCTCTTGTTCCAGATCTGTGTTCAAGTCCTGGATATCCTTGTTGATTTTCTGTCTCGTTGATCTAATATTGACAGTTGAGTGTTAACGTCTCCCACTATTATCTTGTGGGAGTATAAGTCTCTTTGTAGGTCATTAAGAACTTGCTGTATGTATCTGGGTGCTCCTGTATTGGTCTAAGTCTCTTTGTAGGTCATTAAGAACTTGCTTTATGTATCTGGGTGCTCCTGTATTGGGTGCATATGTATTTAGGATAGTTAGCATTTCTTGTTTTAGTGATCATGTTACCATTATGTAATGCCCTTCTTTGTCTCTTTTGATCTTTGTTGGTTTAAAATCCATTTTATCAGTGACTAGGATTGCAACACCTGCTTTCTTTTTTTTTTTTTTGCTCTCCATTTGCTTGGTAGATTTTCTTCCATCCCTTTATTTTGAGTCTATGGGTGTCTTTGCATGTGAGTTGGGTTTCCTGAATATAGCACACTGATGGGTCTTGACTTTTTAATCCAATTTGCCAGTCTGTGTCTTTTGATTGGGGCATTTAGGCTGTTTACATTTAATGTTAATATTGTTATGTGTGAATTTGATTCTGCCATTTTGTTACCGGTTGTTTGTTTTGCCCATTGGTTGACACAATTTCTTCATTGCATCATTGGTCTTTACCATTTGGTTCCTTTTTGCAGTGGCTGGAACTGGTTGTTCCTTTCCGTGTTTAGTACTTCCTTCAGGAGCTCTTGTAAGGGAGGCCTGCTGGTGACAAAATCTCTCAGCAATTGCTTGTCCATAAAGGATTTTATTTCTCCTTTACTTATGAAGCTTAGTTTGGCTGGATATGAAATTCTGGGTTGAAATTTCTTTTCTTTAAGGATGTTGAATATTGGCCCCCACTCTCTTCCGGCTTATAGGGTTTCTGCCAAGAGATCCACTGTGAGTCTTATGGGCTTCCCTTTGTGGGCGACCTGACCTTTCTCTCTAGCTGCCCTTAGCATTTTTTTCCTACATTTCAACCCTGGTGAATCTGACAATTATGTGCCTTGGGGTTGCTCTTCTTGAGGAGTATCTTTGTGGTGTTCTTTGTATTTCCTATATTTGAATGTTGGCCTGCTTTTCTAGGTTGGGGAAGATCTCCTGGATAATATCCTAAAGAGTGTTTTCCAGCTTGGATTCATTCTCCCCATCCTCTTCAGGTACACTGATCAAGCATTGATTAAGTCTTTTCACATAACCTCATGTTTCTTGGAGGCTTTGTTCATATCTTTTCACTCTTTTTTCTCTTTTCTTGCCTTCTCTTTTTATTTCATCGAGTTGATCTTCAATCTCTGATATCCTTTCGTCTGTTTGATTGATTTGGCTATTGAAACTTGTGTATGCTTTGCAAAGTTCTCATGCTGTGTTTTTCAGCTCCATCAAGACATTTATGTCCTTCTCTAGGCTGGTTATTCTAGATAGCATTTCATCTAACTTTGTTTCAAGGTTCTTAGTTTTTTTGCATTGGGTTAAAACATGATCTTTTAGCTCAGAGAAGTTTATTATCTGTCTTCTGAAGCATGCTTCTGTCAGTTTGTCAAATTGATTCTCCGTCCTGTTTTGTTCTGTTGCTGGTGAGGAGTTATGATCTCTTGGGGGAGGAGAGGCATTCTGGACTTTGAAGATTTCATCCTTTTTGCCCTGGTTTCTTCCCATATTTGTGGATTTATCTATCTTTGATCTTTGAAGTTGGTGATTTCCGGTGGGATCTCGGAATCTGTGAGCAGATATCCTTTCTGTTAAAGTTGGGGTTATTTCTCCTGTAGGAGGCTTTTTTTTTTTTTACATAAGGATCAGTGTGCCACTTAAGACAGTCTGTTCTTTGTCTGCCTGTGGAGGCACTGCTGGGCTTCCTTGGCTTCAGCCAGGCTGCTGTTTATTTTTCTCCTGGTTTCTGTTTACACAGGTGAGATTAGTCCCACCTTCGCAATGGCAGGTGTCTTTCTCTCCACCGAGCCCAATCGTCCTGTATGAAGCTCAGTCTGATGTGGTAGCTGTGAAACTCTCCCATGAGAGGGCTTCTGCTTACTGGATCTTGTGGCTGTGGGACCTGTCTGGCCATAACATCTGACTCCCCGCTTTCAACTCTCCCTCCTTCTGTGGGACGGGTGTTCCTTCCCGCATGCCTTCTCAGTGTTAGTCAAAGTCTCTGCCCTGGTCTGCACCAACAACTGGCAGCATCCGGGCCAGCCGGGGCTGTAGCCAGGGTTGGCAACTTGGGGCGGTTCTCAGCCAGGTGGTGTTTTCCTGGACTGTGGGCTGCCAAAGTTACAAGTGAAGCACAGTATCTGTATCAGAGTACCGAAGGGGTGAAGCCCCCTGATTCTCCATGCCAGATGCACTTCCCAGGTGGTGCAGAGCCCTGTGTTGCCTCGGCTCACCCTCTCTGGGCTACTCTCACCACCTTTTTTTGGGTTAATCCCACTGTTCAACCAATCCCTTTGAAACAAACCCAGTACCTCATTCGGAGACTCAGAGATCACTCTCATTCTATGTCTCACTTGCTGGGACCTGGGCTCTGGGGAAGCTCCCTTTTGGTCATCCTGGTGGAAGTCCTCCTTTAAAGATCTTTTAATCTATCAGTTATTCAACTACTAGAGACACATTATCCCATCTGGTATCCAACCAAAGAAGAAATATTTCCACTTTCAGAAATATACATTTAGTTATTTATTGATCCCAGCATCAACTTACATACCTCTTTTCTTTCCTTTCCCAAAGCTCCAATGACGAACATGAAAATCTTAAATTTATTTATTTTAATGTTAGTCTTAATAGCCCTGTCTATATTTTCATAGGTTTTCTGGTCATGCCTGAATATGCTTAAACGTAAGTTACCGCTCTTAAAGCCCAACCGTCATTCAAATGTGGGAGTCTTTTCTCCCTTATATTAGGAGATGATGGGCTGATTCTGAGTGCATGCTTCTCCTGGGAGTCTACTATTCCTAATTTGTTCCTCACTATTGATTGGCTTTATCATCATATACCTTTTTCCATTGGCTTTATTTAGTGTCTGGAGGTATGTAGAAAAGGGAGAGTAGTGTGAGGTCGATAGTACTATTATAGTTCCTTCCTGTATCCTTGTTTCTTAGCATAGTTTCTAAATATAGCAATGCTCTTCATTGTTGGTTAGATAATGAACAAAATAATATGTAAATGAAGAGAGAAGGCTATCTGCCTGTAAAAAGGCTCCAATAAAAATGGAAGACTCCAACTTAAAAATTACAGAATTAAGGAACCTATGAGATTCACCAACCTCAAGTCACAGAAGAAAAACCGAAATTTCAACAAATCTTAGTAATTAAATAAAGGTTGTAAATAATAAAGCCAGTCTTATAATAGCATAATGCCCTATTAGAAAACAGTACATTTTTATTCTGGATCTTAATACTTTTTAATGTTTCACTTTTCCATCTGTCATATTTAGTGTAAGGTCATTCAGTCAAGTGGCATATGTTGTTTCTCTACACTGCTCAAAATGATAAATTCAATGGATAACTAAGATTAAATTGCAGGCGGTAGTGGTAATTGAAGTCTGCTACAACTCTGGGGTCCTAGTTATTGTCCCATCACCTTCACTCTCTCACAGTGATCATCTAGCCCTTGCAGAAGAGCCCAAAGACCTGAATCCAGTAGAATTTTCATAGGATAGCTGTTCCATTTACATAATTGGTCAATTTGGTTCAGAAGCAGTATGTTAAACATTTTCGTTTAGAGGCTGGAAACACTGGGAGCCAATGGGACTCATGGATACTTCAATAAGGTTTTGGATGGCAACGTACCATTCCATCCTCTTTGGGGAGGACAGTCTGTATCAATTCACATGTAAACATTTGTATTGAGAGCCTGCTGTGTGCTACACATGGGATCAAGCAACAAGACAGGCCAAATTTATGCCTTCACAAGTCTCTTTCTGTGTATGCATTTGAGGTTTTAAGATTTCCTTTTTTATAGGTCTTTGATTCCAATGGAAAGCTGCTCTGTCCTCCAGATAATTTGTTAAGATCTACATTTTCATCTCATTCCTACTCTGTATGTAGCCCAGTGGTTATGTGCAAGGATTCTGAAGCAAAGATACCTGGGTTCGAGTCCTGTTTTAATCTCCTATTAATAGAAAATTTGGGGCAAGTTATTCAAGATTCCTGGGCCTCAATTTCCTAAATTATAAAATAGAAACAAAATGATGCTTACCACGTACTCCTATTGCTTTGTAGAATCCACAGTAAGTACCTCAAAAAATCTTATCTATTATCATTATCTTTATGATTTCCAGTTTCTGTGACTGGCCATCTTTATGGTAAATGAAATTACTTAGATAAATCTAACTTCGTTTATTATATAGTATTCCTGCTTCTGTTATTCCTTATTTTTAATTGTATTTAAGATTCCTTTCTAGCTCATGTTGACATTACTACACCAGGTTTTGTCGGTTATCATTTGACTGTCTGGTATACATTTTTCTCCCTTGATCCTAACTTCCTCTCAAAATTCAACCAGAGTTGTCTTTTCCACACTTGGTCTTGTTTTTTTTAGATGAGCCTCCATAAACCGCTGCTTCTGTTCTACCTCATTAAGCAACAAGTTTGGTCCCCACACTCGAGAGTTATTTGTTTAACCCATTTCATCGACACAACTACATAAATAATTCCATCCCCTGCTTGTGAGTTAACACCAGTGTGGCTACTCATTTACCCTATCAGAGTTATTTCCTTTTCACCCTGCCTTCAATCCAGCTAGCAATTGTGACTATGGCCTTTCTTTAACAACAACAACAGCAAAAGTGTATTCTCTGATATATATGCAGGAATATGTACTTTCTTCCATTATGTATCTCTAAGCTTTACACTTTTACTTTATATATACAAGGCATTTAGTATATCATAATTTATTATCAGTTTCATTAAGAAGAGATTTGCTGATGTTTTAATTCAAGGAGAATAATGTCCAATGTTTTTCAATTTATCTTCATGTTATTAAGGTTAAACAACAGGTGGTGCCTTCAGGAAGTATCCCTCTCTGAAACCAAAATAACAAATTAAAATTATAGTTATTCTGTTACTGTCTTACCTGCCATCCTTTAATTAACTCAAAAGCAAGGACCATTTTTTATTTGCATTTGCAGTTTCTAATCTAGTTTGTTGTACATTTGTAGACGCTCAATAATTATCTGAAAGATCTCAAATAATTATTTGTAGAGCTAGACAAGTATACTTTCTATTGATTTCATTATAAGACAGGTGTTATCATTGCCACAAGTTACAAAGATGAAGAAACCAGGGCTCATAAAGATTCTAAGAGACACTAATAATGTGCAGCTGCCACTTACAGTTTTAAAACAACTTTGAAAAATATATTGATGTTCTACAATTTATCAGCCTTCTCTTAATACATCATGTAATTAACAATTAAGCTGATGTTTGTCAAAAGTTTACTAAAGGCAGGGGATTTGTTAAATTCTTTTGGTACATTACTCTATATACTTTTATATGCAAAACTATACCCATTTTATATATGGCAAAAGTGGACAAAGGCATTAGGTATTTTTTCCATAATTAATAAACCTATTAATTAAAAGTCAAAAGTAAATATGTTTTAAAAATTATTTTCTAATGTTATTTTACTTTCCAGAAGAATTAATTTTACCTTAGACTAACGTTTACATTAGAATGGTATTAATTTACACTAGACAAATATTTTCCCATGGAATAAAGAACAGTCCATTAATGAGCAAGAATTAAGTAAATAATGTCTATGCACAGATTCAGCCAGCCTAGAATAAAATTAATTAAAAATTGTATTTAGTTCCAGAAAAACAAATGCATCCCGTAAGAGACAACTATGCTGCATTTTTATTGTTGTTTTGGTGTTGGTGGTGGTGGTGGCGGTGGTGTGTCTATGTGTGTGTATCTATGTGTACCCAGCATTCTTTCTCCATTTTTTGCATACTATTACCCCACAAGTTTTGACTGCAGAGCTTATAAGTGGGGTGCATGGCTCAGACTGGCTAATCAAGCTTCATCTGTCTAGCCAGTGATTATTGCAGCAATAACATGCAACATAAGCTAGACCAGTCAGGGCTCCATTATGTTGGCTTGCTCATATTTTCTATGGAATTGTGAAGTTGTAGAGGGCCATTGGTAGATTCAGCGTGATATTATATATATTGGTCACATTAAAGAGCCATAGAAGGTGCTTGTCGACAAAGGCCAGGCAGAAGTACACAGATCTGAGAGAGGGAAAAACGGAGTTCTGTTTATACTATTTAAACCCCTGGATCCATCCATGCCTAAAGCTAGTTCTGCTCTTTGGAATTCCTAGTTATACATGCCACAGGTTTACTTTTACATTAAAATGGGTTAAGTTTTTGTCCTTTTATAATAAAGGAATTCTTTCACATACTAGTTTTTTTGTTTTTGTTTTTTTTTTTTGAGTACTCACCATATTCCAGCTTGTGGTATAAGCTTTATACATACTAGAACAAAACCTTGAGAATTTAGATAATATTATCTTAAATGTATACATAAGAAAATTTAAATAAGTTAAATGATTTACCCAGGTTCATACAGTTAGTGCTGCAGGGACCAGTACTTCCAAACCTTTTTGTCTGACTCAGAAGCCTGTTTTCCTATCTTGTCATCAATGCAGACTTTACACACTCTCCAGCCATGTGTCAGCAAAATTTCAACTATCCTTTAGCATCTGAGACAATTCAGGGAGGGAGATGCTGATACCTTGAAGGTCAGAGACCTTATCTTTAAAGGCTCTTCATGAGTTAATTATTTTTGCCTAAATTTTACTACTGGGCTAATTAATAACATGCACTGATTTATTTCAAATCATAACACAATCTGATTTCATAGTTTGGTGTTAGGAAATAGTAGTAATTACAGAGGGAATGACACTTTGCTGAGGTAATATTACTAAATTAGAGAAAAAACAAAAAACAAACAAAATCACTTTCGGGAACCCACGGCACTGGCTTTAACCAGATTTATCACTAAATACTTGTGTGATCTTTCCAAGTTGCTTGTGCTCTTTAATAAGGCTTTATTTTCTCCCAATCATGAATGATGTTTTAAGGTTAAAATAAGATAAAGACCTGGCACAACATAGATTCCAAATAAACAGTCTTTTTATCCCATGAGATCTCTATACCCTTTATAAAAATAATTTTATTAGTTATTTTAACATTGTTTGCCAATTAAATATCCCCACCATAATTGGTCGTTTTATATTTACGAAGCAAGACAAGAGTACGCAATGGAAAGCTAAAACTAAGTGCACAAAAACTGAAAGTCCATGACCTAAACTCAATAGTATTGGTATTTGCTTTGGATATAATTGACAGCCTTAGTAGGTCCATATACACCTCTCTAAAAATGGTTATTATCTCGAAGGAAGCAATTCAATAAGCTGTTTTTAATCTGGAAAAAAATGAAATAAAACCTCAAAGACTATTTCTAAGAATCTCTAAAGGTCAATGCAATAGCAAACACAGAACACCTGATAGCGTGCATAAAATTGCCCTTTAGAAATAAAGAATATAACCAATTAAAATGCTGCTGGATGTCAACTAAACTTACATATGATGACATCAGTTGGACTTTGGAGAAACTTTGAGAGGAGTTCTACCACTTTTTCATAGGTTGATATCAATGGCAGTATCTATTATGGCATCAGTTTGTCTTTAAATGATTATATATTTCTCATGTCTAGAATATTTGATTTCCGTACCCTGTGAATTTTAGTGCAAAGGCTTTAGTGTCTGTTGTCCCATTATGTACCTTTGCTAGATGTTGCTTTATTAAAGTTGTATAGGAAGACTCATGAACTTTTTGTTTCTTCTATTTTCTGGATATTATGCCAGAAGTGGTTATATAGCTGATGCAACATAACTTGATAACTCTCCAAGTGACACATCAAGCTATATCCATTGCATCACTTCATTATTATAAAATAAAATTTCAGTTTACCTCAGTGGGAAAAGACCAGTGTCCATCCAGTATTTTTTTTAACCATCTAATGTTGTGATATTTTCTAAATAGTTTTCAAACAGGTATTGCCAGTATTTTTACTTAGCATGTGTTTGCAGTGAATTTTAAAATTTCATATTGCCTCCACACTATAGTTTGGATATCTGCCCCGTCCAAGCCTCATGTTGAAGTTTGATCCACATTGTTGGAGATGGGGCCTAATGGGAGGTGTTTGGGTCACATATAGATCAATGCCCTCCCTATGGTGTAAGTTTTTATCCTATTAGTTCCTGCCAGAGCCAGTTTTGTTGTTTCCGCTGTTTGTTTTAAGACAGGATCTCACTCTATAGCTTGGACTGGAGTGCAGTGGTGCAATCATGGCTCAGCATAGCCTCAACCAAGAGTGGGTTGTTGAAAAGAGCCTGGTACATCCCTCCTCGCTTACTTCATCTTTCACTATGTGATCTGTGCACGTGGCATCCCTTCACCTTCCACCATGAGTGGAAACAACCTGAAGCCCTCACCAAATAAAGGTGTCCATTGGATTTTTCAGCTATCAGAATCATGAGCCAAAAAACTCTTTTTACTTTATAAATTATCCAGCCTCAGGAATTCCTATATAGCAACACAAAATTGTCTAAGACACGTTGCATCCATTTTGAATACAGGTTTAACTTTCTCTTACTAGAAGAAGGGGTCAGTCACCCTTGATGCAGTTTCCAATTCTACACCACACCCAAGTGGCTCAAGCCAGTGGCCCCAAGTAAGAATCTCCAAGCACTTTCCTGCCCAGCAGACAAGAATCTCTGCTTTACGTGGATAATTAAGGCATTTCCCCATACATTTTAAATGGTTCACTCTATTTCCTGACATATACTGTTACTGCCTGATTCCTCATTCTTCCTTACTTCCTTGTGTGACCCAGGACAGAGTCTATCTTCCCAACTCACTGTGAAGTCCTTAGGCTTGTAGCATTTTCAGTTGTACAAAGTAGAGAAAGAGACAGATTGTGAGACTGTGAGATTTAAGATGAGATGATTTTGATATAATAAAATCATATTTTCTGGTCTTGAATCATAACTCCATGACATCTTACCAATGTGAATTTTGGGATGTTTAAACTCTTTGAGCATCTTTTTCTCACATATTTAAAATTAGGATAATAATAATATCTACTTCCTAGAGGGCCTTTTTGTGTGAGAGATAATGAGATAAAGTGTGTACAATGCTTCAACAGCTCAGAGCAGGTGTTTAATAACTATATTGTTTTTCTAAGTATATAAGCTTTACTCTGTATTAAGGATTCTTACATCCTTTTTCACAGTTGCTAATTAAAATAACCCTGACAAATTAAGAATTTTTATTTCTATTTTAAAAAGAAGTAGCCTCAAAAGTAAAGCAACTTATTCATAATTTTGTAGCCAATATCACCCTTTGTGGGACCAAGCTAGAACTAAACCCTCCCTCTTTTCATTCCCTGTTTAATGTTCTAAATACTTAATGTTTCCTTTTTAGCAGTCAGCTTTCCTGTGTCTTTTTCAGTCTCCATCATCTGTTCAGAGACTTCATGGGATATTCTGCACAGAGTAGCTTTTAATATCTGTTTCTTAATTAAATGTGTTTAATGTCATAAGAAAGAAATATTCCAACTGTGCTTAAAAATGCATTTGTAGTTTTAGTTCAGATAATTACAATACTTTATTTCAATAATATTTACAAGTGACTTCTGAACATAAGCATACTATGGCATGTGAGGGATAAATGGGGAAAACAAGTGAGTTTACTTTGTTTTAGCAGGAACTAAAATGCCCTCAGAAACTGAGGTTTGCCTCTTTTCTATATTTATTGCTTCATATGTTTTACCTTATTCTTCATACTCTAACAATTTAAGTGATTTGTATTCTCTGCTCCCTGTACACATACATATGTGCTTTTAATTCCATGGTGTCAGCTTCTCCAGTAATGATCATTTTATGGAAATTACCACCTGTATTAATCACAAGATGCACCAGACTTCAGTGCCCAGCCTGGGCCCTGGTATAGCAGGAACCCAACAGTTTAGTTCTACTATACATTTTAGCCATTTATTCACTGGGTGCGTGTTCATCACTGGACTATGTATATATGTGCCATATGTTCTTTCTATATATTCTTCTTTAATCTACACATCAGATGTACCATGAACAGCAGTATTATGCCCATTTGAACACAAAATGATAGGCCCAGGGATGATATTTAGTTTAACCAAATTAACACACATTATTAAAGACAGAGCCAGAAAATGGGCTAAATGGCCCATTTACCTTTATATAGAACTGTACACGGACCATATTTTAATATAATTCATTTTGCTTTGCACATTAAGCTGCTGCTATTGGTTGCTGAGTATAATCTATATAGTGTGTATATGTGTGTGTCATGATTGTGATACCCAAAATATAAGTGCAAATATGAGGATATGACTAACATTGCAACAATGAATTTAGGCAATAGCCAGTTTCTTGAACTCCCAACCTCAGGTAATCCGCCTGCCTTGGCCTCCAAAGTGCTTGGAATACAGGTGTGAGCCACCACGCCTGGCCCAATAGCCAGTTTCTTAAATATCAGAGCCTCTCCACAACCACTTCTGAAAAATCAGAATGTTGCATATCTTTCATTCTATGGAAAATATATGCCATATGTTGCACAAAGCTCTTGTACCCATTCCAATTCTCATAATGTTATATATAGGGTCAGGGAGTTAGTGTAGCCTAGAGACTCTGTTGAAGAGCTCAGCTTCATCACTTTTCACTCAAAAGGTACTAAAGAAGCTCACAACTTACAAGAACAAAATAAAGGTGAAACATGAATGGCCATACTAATTTATTATGTCACAGAGACAGTAATAGTTTCTTGAATCTGGGGCTGTCTTTGAACTGGCCAACCTAGGTCAGTTGTCGGTTGATGAGAATTCAAGCATGAAAACAAATTATCATCTCTAATAGAAGAGGCTGGGACTGATACTGGTAATTTGGACATCATGGCTAGAGTGGAGAAGTTGGAATAACAATAACTATATAATAATGATGCTTTAAGTTTTTAGATGTTATAGAATAATTCATAAAAGGGGAGTGGCCAGATGGTAGTAAAAAGTAATAGGCTTTGGAGATGAGTAGAATTGGGCTTTAAGTCTGGCAACTTCGCTTCTTAACTATATGGCTCTGAAACAAGCACTTTAATCACACCTTATCTCAGTTTACTCACCTGTAGTGTGAGCATGAAAATACATACCATATAGGGCTGCATGATGGTTAGAGATAATACACCTGAATAGCTAGTGTATAAACAGCACAGGTGCTCAATATATGTTTAAAACTGATTTATCGGTCAGGCGCAGTGGCTCACTCCTGTAACTCCAGCACTTTGGGAGGCTAAGGCAGGCAGATCACCTGAGATCAGGAGTTCAAGACCAGCCTGCCCAATGTGGTGAAACTCTGTCTCTACTAAAAATACAAAAAATTAGCTGGGCGTGGTGGTGCATGCCTGTAATCTCAGCTACTTGGGAGACTGAAGCAAGAAGAATCGCTTGAACTTAGGAGGCAGGGATTGCAGTGAGCTGAGATCGCACCACTGCACTCCAGCCTGGGCAACAGAGTGAGATCCATCTCAAAAAAAAAATAATTAATTAATTAATTTAAAAAAATGATTATTTTTGTAATATAGTTCCTATTAAAGTAAACTTTGTATCTATGTAAAATAATTAATTTTACTACCTGAATGGATGGTTTCTATTGTATAACCACAGTTTATGTACATGTTCCATATTCTTCTGTGGGAGTGGTTATTATATAGAAGCACTTCATCAATTTCAAATTTTTATTAACTCTCATATTTTTTCAAAATTAAATAAATGACTTTTCCAAAGCTATTTTCTTGTTTCACTCATCTCCGTGTTAAGAATTTATTTTTAATGACGATATCTCAGGTAATTTATTTGCATTTTATTTTAATGACAATATCCCAGGTAATTTATTTGCATTAATTACTTTGCAAATAAAACTGATCAGTGATGAGATGATATCAATGATTTTTTGTATCAAAACTGGGTAAAAGAATATTAAAAATACTTTATGTTAAACTCATGGGGAAGAAAAAAATAACATTCACTGCAAAGAGTAAAGATTGACAGGATCCTGTGTCAGTAAAAGGTGGCCTTAGAATGTGTCCTAAGAAGTATTTGAAACAGATGTCCTCTTCTAAATCACTAA
Organism: Cacajao melanocephalus; assembly: GCA_963573385.1. NCBI lineage: Eukaryota > Metazoa > Chordata > Mammalia > Primates > Pitheciidae > Cacajao > Cacajao melanocephalus. The sequence continues at coordinate 14,127 of CAUYLG010033914.1, forward strand.
ATGTTGGTTATCAATTAAATTTAAACTCTTGGAAAGTGTGGCTATTTGTGAAAATATAAATAAAATTGGATCATCTTTGGGAAAATTAATTATCTGGCCAAGTTTAGTAGGTTTAAGATCTAATCGTCTTATTCTCTTTCTGGTACAGTATGCAGAATCTTGATTTATTTTTTTATTTTTCATGAGAATGATGTTGACATTTATGAAAATTACAAGCTCCAGTTTGATTCAGCAATCTCTTGTTAAAATATGTCTCCAAGGTGACAAATACATAACGTAAATAGATGAGTATAAAATAATGTTTAGTTTTTAATACATATTATTAACAATGGTGATGCCAGAAAAAAATCAAATAGACTGAGTAGGGAGGAGAGACAGTATGGTCTTAATTCTTGATTTGTAGTATGTACACTGTTTTTAGGTTGTAATTGATTAACATTATTAATTAGTGGCTATTACCATTTAGTCCAATTGGCAAAGAAAATGATGAGGTAAAGAGATTTAGGTGATTTGATCACGGTGACTGATCCAGGTCAGTTAAAAATAAGTTCTAAATTCCTTGAGCAATTTGAAAGCACTCAGTTACAAACAAACAAAAAGTCAAATCCATGGATTATACTATTCGGGCATAAGTATTCATAATCATAGTTTTAAAAATTAATTCAGTGTTAAATTCATTACATACATTCCTTTTATAGAAACTGACACCACTAGAAGTAATATGACCCTTGCAAGGACACATAATTTGTTAATGGTTAATCAGGAACTAGAACTCAAGCCTCTAACCTTCCAATTTATTGACATATTAATTTCAATATAATTAAAATATATTGGAAAACCTTAATACTTGAAATACTCAGAAAAACCTTAGTGAGACTAGATTGATTTTCAGATAAACCACAAGGAATAAATTTAAAATATTTTATAATTCAAATTACCAGTAGACCATTTCAGGTTCTTTGCATACTCATGCTTGTACTGGTGAGTTATTATTTGTATTATATATTTTACTTCATACTTGTTTCTGATGACTAGTTCCCAAATAATAATCCTTAATGCAATCAGGAGAAAGTCTACCTTTCTTAACCTGTTGTTAAAGGCTATTTACTCATTAGAAGGCTTATGCTTGCCTTTCTTGCTTTAACTCTTAGTGTCTCCTTCAAATCATTCACCCTAAGCATCAGGGACCATTTGTAGCTTCTGTCAAGGTTTATCATCTCTAGACCCTTACTCAGATCGTTCATTGGCTTGTAAGGTCCTCTACATTCTTTTGCCTGGATAGTTTTTTAAAGCTAAGCTTAGATGTTGATTTTCCTAGAAAAGTCTTTCCTGGATACTCTTGTCCTAGTAAACAACTTTTTTCTCTGTCTGTCCCCATCACGTTCTGTGTATCTTCATCATAATATCTTCTATATATTAATAGTATTGCAGCTGTCTGTTTATTATCTTTCTTCCCTCCTAGATGGGGTGTTATGGTGACTTGTTCACTGCTTTATCTTCAGCCACTGATTCAGCACAGATTAGGAGCCAAAGAAAGATTCAGATGTCAAGCTTGCATTTGAAAGGAACATTATATATGGGAGGTATTCTCATCCTGGAATCATCCAAATGAACTATGATTCAGTGCTATATGTCATTGAAACAAATTTTTAAAACAAATTAAGAGAGACAGCTAAAAACATTAGGGAAGATATCTAAAACATGAAGAGAAATACAGATACAAAGAACAAAGGGTGGAAGAATCATGAGAATCTGGATATTTAATCTACTAATTTTCACTAAATAGTGTCAGGCAGAACAGTGACTCCAATCAAAACAACAGATTCTGTGTTCTTAAGAAACTTGGTACATATCTCTTTGCTTTGGTTGTTCCAAGTGTAAAATGAGGATGACAGTTATAGCTGCTGCATAGATTGTTGTGAAGTATAAAACTAAATGAGGCATAAGGAGCTCAGCTGCATGCCCAACACATAGAAATAACTCAGTGAATATCTGTGTCTGCTTTTATTATTCACTCTGTGTCTATATGCAAAAAATAAAAAAGAAACAATCCAGTTGAAGGAAGCAGCATAAGCCCTGAGGGAGGCCTGCAGGATTAAGCAGTGTCTTAATATAGCAATAGAAGGCCCACCATATGGGCATGGAATAAAAGATATATGAGTAGTAGGGGAGGTAGATACAAAACAGGGACAGTAAATGTGAGCTAAAGAAACAAATAAAATATTATTAAGAGCGTTATGAGTGAAACTCATATAATGGCTTGTATTAAATGGGTTTGGATGTGTAGCAGTTGATTATCTGCCCCTGATTATGGCTCTTCTACTTCTCATTACTTTATTTAAGTAAGGACAGTATGACTAAAGTATGAACTACCCAAAGCTCATGGTATAAAGTGAGCTTTTCCTGTGGTTGCTGCTCCTGAAAGCCAAGTAACTACAATGGGAAAAATTATATATCGTCTACAGAATAAGGCTGTAATTTCTTAACCTCGCATTTAAGTTCTGCAGTATATTTATTCTGATGTCTGATATGACAATTTCATTCTCTTTCCTTCTCTATTTGTTGTCCTTTCCATTCTGTCACATCATCGAAAATCTATATGTGCCAGGCACTAGCAAAATAAATAAGAAACTCATCCCTGACCTGTTAAAAGTTTACATTACAACAAGCAAACATGTATTGAACATTATATACACAAGGAATTTTACCCATTGCATTGCATTTAATGCAATGTCATTATTATCTCTATTCAATACAGTATCTTGTTCAAGTTCACAGTTAGCCAGCAGCAGATGCAAGATTAAAATCTAGTAATGACGTCAGAGATCTTGCTCTTTAGTATATCACTTTTATGTATTTCTTTCTCTAGTGGAGGATGAAGGTAAGTCCACCGGTGAGCTTATGGCTATGTTCTTTGGTAATGGATTTTGTTCCTCTTACAGTATCCTGGGCATTTCCCTGTCGATTAAAGTAAGTTATTCTAGGCAGAGAGCACAAAACTGCCATCAGTTATTATTTCAAACTTTACAATAAGGAAGGGAAATTTATCCCGATCCATCTACCTTAAAGCCCCAACAGGAACATCATAGAGCAGGGATTAGTGCTCATACTAGGAGGAGGTACAATATCAGAGAAATTAACAACAATATTTCCATCAGGTAAGTTCAATGCTTCCTGTGAGCAGTAGAAGAAAAGCAAACACACAAATATATATTCATTCAGAAAATGTCAAGAGTCTCCTCTGTATTGTCAGAACCGTTGGAAAATGAATTTAGGGAGAAGAAAATGTTAGGAAGTTATTGAAGATCAGTGAATGCATGCAAGTCATTGTCTTAGATTAACAAACATGAATAAGAATAGGGATGAATCAAATTTGTTTGGTGAATGAATGGCAGATACAAGAGATGGCAGAGGAGAAATACAAGTTGGGGGAATAAAGAAAAACCAGAGAAAACGAAAATCTAGTGAAAGAATTATCTTACAAAAAATAAAAAGAAATGTGAAGGAGACACATTCCGGGCACTAAAGAACCATGGCTCACCTGTAAAGGGAGGGGGCTCTTGCTCACACATCAATTAATTGGATGTCTAATCCTGCCAAGGCTGCAATAGAGTTAGAAATAAGTGGTCAGTCTGTAAATGGGGTGGAGAAAGCAAAGATTTTCATGTTTGTGCCTCAGAGTTTAATCTCAAGGCAGCCTATAATGGTTGGGAAAGAAAAAAATGATGGTCTTAAAAGATCCATGTTCAACTACAGAACAGTAAAGGGAGGAATGGAGGGTGGGGAAGTAAAGTAGATGGAGGTAAAGAGCAATGGAGATGAAAATGGAAATGATAAAAAGATTTGTAATAGTTCAGTTTGGATAGCTCATTAAAGCTTATATAGCAATTTTTATATCCATTTTCCAGAGGCAAAATAGCATAGTAAAACAGATTTGGACATTGCTGATTTCAGGTTTGAATTTATTAACTTTTAGTTACCATAGCCAGATTATTTCACTGATGTATATTTAAGTTTCCTTATCTGTAAATTGGAGTAATAATTTTATACCTTCCTATTATTTTTATTTTTGAGAATTAAATAAGCCCAGCCATATGTTTTTACCTTTTATTCCTTTTTCTTTTTATTCCTTTTCATGTTGTAGGCTAGATAGAACCTATGTAAAAGAAAACTAAAGCTGAAATATAAAAAAATACTTAACTGATATACAGAAAGTAATATATGTAAACTCAGTGGAGGGAGAGTTTACTTTTGAACAACCAAATCAAGAAAGGATTCATGGAGAAACCATCAGCTGAGTGGACTTTAATGTCTGGAAAAATAAAGAGAAAGGCATTTCTTGTGTGAACAGAGGTGTGGAAATGAGAAAGCCAAAGAAGGGCAGAGAGAACTAAGGATTGTTTGTCAAGTCCTAGGGCAGTAAAAAGACTCATGAGAAAATAAGGTTGAAAAATTGGATTACAGACAGATTAAACAGGTTGGGTAGTTTAGACTTGACTACATAGACAAAGGGGGGATTTTACAGATTTTTGAACAAATGCATTCATCACCTTAGCAGAAATGTGTTTTAGAAAAATTATAAACAGATACATACACGTGATGATTTGGAGGTGGCAATTGAGATGGAGAAGGTGGAAGAATATCAATTCAGACACAAGTACTTGAGTATAGAAGAAAATTACTTGCATTTTTTCTTTTGATGTTTGAAGGTATTTTGTAAAGCAGGTTGATTAGGGGTCTAAGGGAATAAATATGACCAATTAATTTCTTTTCACTGTGTTTACCTACTTTTGCCATTCTGAATTGTTTTCTGCTAAAACATCTAAGTTAATATTTAATGCAAAAATAATTAAAACTAAAGACAAACAACAAACCTCCTAAAAACTTCTACAGTAAAGGTATTCTAAAATATGACTTTGCTCACTTCACATTGCAAAGATACAGATTTAGGCAGATTAGTAAATGTGCAATCAGAAATAAGCAAACAACAAAATCCAACTCTAGCTTCCCTTTATGTCTAAGTAGAAATCATAGTGTTCCCAAATTTCAGGTTGTGTTTCAATAATTCCCATCAATGTCTGGCTCAGTTCCTTCCCATTTCTTCCTTGGATACTGAGACTACTCCAGCTGGCCTCCGTGCTGCAATGTCTTGAAGCACCTCAAGTTCTTCCTCAACTCTCTTCCAAAGAGACCATTTCCTTGCCATGCAACTTGATTATTCCTCCCTTTTTCCTCTCCAACTGAAATTATGCCCTCTATTACTTGTAAATTGAGTATAAAGAAACTAATATTCATCAGAGGCTTTTTCTACCAATTTGGGAAAATTGACGCCAAAGAGCATTTATGTAGGAAGACACAAATACGCAATCCCAACAAAGTGGGATAATTCAAAGTGTAATCATTCTGCCATAAATTTTTGGTGCCTGCCGTAAAATTGTGTTAAAATGAAAACCTAAACTTCACTATGTCTCCCAATATTTTGTTTGTGTTAAGTTAGCTGTATCATGTTAACATGCTTTAGAGACATTTAGATTATTCTGTTTATCTGGAATTGTTTAAGAAAGGACTGCTAAAAGTAGAGGAATACAACTGATTATAAGTAATTAGTGTGTAATTTCTCCATCTAAAGATAACTGGATTAATATAAACCTTCTATAATTAGTCTGCCAAAATTGAGATTAAAATTTTGATTATCAGAGAACTACAACTACGGTCTTTTAAAGTAGATGATCTACATGTAATAATATAAAAGAATAATAAAATATATATGTATTAGTCACCATTCTCCAGAGAGACAGAACCAATAGGAGATTAGATAGATGATAGATAAGATGGGATTCATAAGGAAAATTGGTTCATGTAATTATTGAGGTTGAGAAGTCCCACCATAGGTCGTCTAAAAGCTGGAAACCCAGGAATGACAGTAGCATGGCTCAGGTGAAGTCTGAAAGCCTCAGAACCGAGAACCGATGGCATGATTCTCAATACAAGGCTGAAGGTTTAGGACCCGGGCATGTGGGTATAGGGTTAGGAGGATGCTGGTACAAGTCCTGGAAACCAAGGGCCCAAAGTACCGATAGTTCTGTTATCTAAGAGCAAGAGAAGAGGGTCCCAGTTCCAGGAGGGGTTGGGGGCGGGAGAGAGACAGGCCAAGAGACCAAGAGAGAGAAACAGAGAGAGACGGAGAGAGAGAGAAAAAAAAAACAAAGTCAGAGAATTTGCCCTTCTTCTTCCTTTTTGTTCTCTTGGGGTTCCCAGCTGATTAGAACGTGCCTGCCCATGTTGAGGGTGGATCTTCCCCACTCAATCCACCAACTACCAGTCAATCTCCTCCAGAAACACCCTCACAGACACAGGCAGAAACAATGTTTTACCAGCTATCTAGATAACCCTGAATTAATCCAGTCTACTTGATGCCTAAAATTAACCATCACAGTATACTTACCAGAGGAGATAAAATTATCCTTTTGAGATAGTATTTCCTTAAAAAAACTAGAGAAAATTACCTGACGCTCATTAGAACATTTAAATGATTATAATAATACTAGAAGTAATCAATTAGAAAATAAAATGTGCTTTTCTCCATAGCATCAGAAAGATATCTACAAACTAGCTTACAAGGAAATAGGTAAAATACTGTGAAGAGGACAAATTATAAACCTTTTCTAAAATCTGTTAATATGAATGTGAAGAATGAATTCTATAAAGGTACCATTGATTTTCAGAATTATGTTTTTACCACTTCAAATTACCAATTTTGGATTATTTATATTTGGGAAGATTCATTTTGAAGATATGGAATAAATATTGACTATTATACCACACAGGTAAAATGTTATTTAAGATCTAGAATACCACGGCCCCCTGCAGAAACATACAGATAAAAGTAGATATTTTGGTTTAGTGTATGGTAAAGGTAGCATTTGAATTCATGAAAAATTATAGCTGCAGAACCATTGATGGTAAGACAAAAACCCTGACTTATACTAATTTATTTTTAGGAAATAATCATTGATACAACCACAGTTTAAAAATAATAATGTTAGAATATTGTATTAATTGGAAAATGAAAGTCAAATGTCCAAAGACAAAGAACTAGTTTCATAGATTATATGCTCATAGAATAAAATTATGTATTATTCAAAGCTCTGCAATAAACATATATAAAATACCTGATAATGTATAAATATATTCATGATATATTTAGTTTTGAAGAATATGAAATTATATCCATCATATAATTCCACTTAAAGTTTATATTATTTCTAATATATAACTGGAAGGGTCAAAATCAGTATCTTAACAGCTATTATTTTTATATGGTAAGATTATCTAGTAATATTTAATTATCATGGTTATTTGTATTTTGTGTCTGTTCTTTCTAAATTATATAGTTGTGATGAATGTATATCGCTTTGTAAATAAGGAAAAAGATGATAGGAGTTATACAATATAAAGGCTTTACTCAAATCATATGCCTGTACAAAATTATCATCTTAAAGCAGAAGCTCTATTTCTTGGGTTGTTTCTCTGCTTTTATTAATCCTTTGGAGAAGGCTGTGAATGATGTGTGAGGACCCTTCCCTCCCACATCAGTTTAACAGCTGCTGCTATGTAATTTGCTTTACTCCTTACAGATTCTATCTGATACAGTCAGTCACACACTGTAGAACATTTATAAGAGCTGAAAGGCACAATTTTTCAAGAAACCTGACTTTTTTTTGTAAGGATTTCCAAGGAATGTTCTTTGTTTTGTATTTATTAACTATTCTTTTTCTCTTCTTCCTTTCCAGTCGACAAGTGTTTCCCTAGAGTTTTGAGAAAATTGCATTTTTCCCATTCAAAATGCCCTTTAGAAAAGAGTGGACATGTAACTCCTATGTGTGAGGTAGACACCTGTCTCCTTCAGCCCCTAACCGCATAGACAGTATTGACCGTCTATCAGTCTCCTTCCATTTCAAGCCCTCAATCAATACAATCCGAGCATGGCCATATTGGAGAAATTTCTTTTCTACTTGAGACTAAAATGGGGTTGAAAAAAAATCTTTTGTTGTTTAGGATGATCTGTATGTTAGGTATTAACAGTGTGCAAAGGACCTTTAAGAATGTGTAACTCTGGCTTTTCAACTTGAGACTTCAGCCAGCATCTCCAGCCTTTTATTCAGTCTTTCTCTCAGTACAACATCTTGCTTGACTTGGTTTCAAGCCTTGAAGCCTCTACAAGGAGGAACATACACTTTTTCAGCTTTATGTTATTTTGGCTCTCTTAGCATGCACTATGGGTATGGTTGTATCTATTTTGATCAAAACTGTCTAGCTATGTCATCAGCTATTCACATTTCCACAACTGAAAAAGAGCCTTCCTACTGATGTCTAATATACAAGTCTTGCTGACCTTTATACCCAAATGTTTATAGGATATTGCTTTATGCAAAACTTCTATCTTTTATATCTAAAACGAGAAATTTCCATTCCTAAAAGAATTCTAGAATCCATAAATTACACTGTCATGTGGCAGTTATTTAAGCTGAAACAGTAGAAATTAATTCTATGAAACCTCCTTATTGTAGCTCTTCTTATTCAGTTGGCTTCTGAATGTGGTCAATACAATCTAATTAATATATTTCAAATGTAACCACCTTATTCTAACCCTATTGCCATGCCGGTAATTAATTTTTGTTAATTTCATTATTTATTATTGGAATGGTCTTGTAACTCATCTTGTTGAATTAATTATATCCAACTTCAATGCATATTCATATTGTCACCAAAATAATAGTTTTATATTGTAGTATTCCTTCATTTAAATGATGTGTCATTTAATCTTTTGTATAAATGCATTGTGTTGTTAACTTTATCTTAGTGATAGATCTAATTAAATTTCAATGTGGATTTTAAATGAAAACCATAAAAAGAGAAAAATTCTTTCGTAGTTATTATCTACTAATTATACAAAGGAATATCTGAAAATATTTTGATACTCATGCTTATGATTCTTCTCAGACATCAGATTCATGCTATACAAAGTTACAACTAACTATTCTTTATGCAGAAACTGTGTTTTTAAGATTTAGCCTTTTGGAGAAGAAATAAAACTAAAATAATATAGATCAGCCCTTAATTTTATACATGGAGAAATAACAGCTCAAAAACTGAGTTATTGCTTCTAGTCTGCCATTCCAAAAGATTTGTAAACTCTCTGAGGTCAGGAACTGCATTTTGTCAAACAGTGTAGCCTCGCCACCTAGTCAAGGATACATTCAGATTTGCTGAATGAATGAAGAAACTTTTCACAGTTACAGAGGTAGAGATCTGGATGATACCAGAATCTCACACTTTCAGATAAACACAAATTTTATTATAAATACAAAACAATTATTAAGGGCTTACACTGAGTCAGATAACTCTAAGCAGTTTGTTTATATATAATACTTTGAAATTGTATTAAAAATAATTGATTACCTTTTAAAATCATATGATAGGTAGGTACTATTACATCTATCTCTATTTTACGTATTGGGAAACTGAGGCACAGAGTGATTAGTATCTTACTGCAATGGTCACACATACAGGAAGTGGTAGAATCGGATTTGAGCCCTAGGTATCAGAGACCAGAGAATGTGATCTTTGCCTCCACTCTATACTACGTTCAGAGCTGTGCAGTAAACAGCCTCCTACTGTGAAAGATTGAAGCACCCACAAGGAATAAACTCATTGAATTTTATTCTGTTCTTGACATAAATAGAAAATATTGGTCTAAGTTCATTTTTTTATATTTTGTAATATGAAAGACAATACTAATTTCATGAAAATCTAAATGGTTCTAAAAACCATGCCTAAAATGCAAATGATACTGCTTTTTCAATCAGAAGATTATAGAGCAATTCACTTTACCACTGAAAATCTATCAAATCTATCATTTCTAAGTGAGAAAGCCAAAGAGAAGTGATGACTTTTCAGCTGAATTAATTTTTATTTCGCATTTCTCACTTTGTACTTTAGAAGATACTAAAACACTGGCTTTACCTGGAACAATTTAAAGTTCCATTTAATTTCGAATGGAGGGCTAAGTTGGAAGGATGAAGAAATATTAATTTTTTTCTAACTTTGATATGTTTCCCATGTGGAGTCTTTAACAATACCATTTTATATTCAGATTTATTTGACTTTAAAATTCTCTTTAGCACAGACCTTACTAAGCATATAGTTGATTTTGCAACAGTGATTTAAATGACTGAATGCAGAATTAATATAGCCTCCGAATATATATATATAAACATACATATATATAAGCATATATATAAACATATATATAAACATATAAACATATATATATAAACATATATAAACATATATACATATATATATAAACATATATACATATATATATATATAAACATTCTTAGAAAGACATATTCTGGAAACCTGGTGTATTAGTCCATTCTCATGCTGCTATGAAGATTACCTAAGACAGGGTACTTTATAAAGGAAATAGGTTTAATTGACTCAGTTTCACAAGGCTAGAGAAGCCTCAGGAAATTTATAATCATGGTGGGAGGGACCCTTTCACAGGGTGGCAGGAGAGAGAATGAGTGCCAGCAGGGGAAATGCCGGATGTTTAAAAACCGTCCAATCTTGTGAGAACTTACTGGCTCTCACGAGAACCATGGGAAAAACCAGCCCATGATTCAGTTACTTCCCACTGGGACCTACCCACAACACGTGGGGGTGATGGGGATTACAATTTAAGATGAGATCTGGGATACAGGCAAACCACGTCACCTGGTAAAGACATGTTTCTTCAATGGAAACATTGAGTTTGCCTAGTCACAGAAACATAGTTTTAAAAAATAATTAGAGCAATGTTAGAGACATGCAGAAGAGTGGTGCTTAGCAATTCAGAAGGGGTTGTGGGAGGCAGGTAGATGAAGTGAATTGGCAGCGGGAGGAAGTGGGTTTGAGTATGCACGCTTCCACTTATTAGCTGTGACACAGATAAACTCAATTTTTTCATAAGTAAATAAGATTTTGCCTGAGACAAATTAGACATGCAGTGCTTTCTGAAAGGTCAATCAGGTCAAAACAGAAATTAGAAAAACTCTAGGTCTCAAATTTTCCATCTCTATAAACTTTCCCCTTTGCTATTGCACTTGGGAGCCTCTGCCATATAAAATTTATCTGTGAATGGTGATAGACATTAGAACAAGTAGATAACATGCCTGAGAATATTTTCTTGTTTCCTGTGTATGTTTCAAATAAAATAGTTTTAAAAATATTAAGAGTATTGTTATTGAAACCAAGTATATGTTTAGCAAAATTTCTAAAGTATATCATTATCTTTGTCTTTCTTCAATTTACACTTGAAACTAAGTCACTTAAAAGGCTTGAAGTAGTTTCTTACTAAGGTTGAAAAATGTAAAAAAAAAAACTGATGTTAGAAGAAATTCCCTTTTTGTCAGTCATGACCTTTTGCTGTCTGATTTAGTCTGAGAGCTTTCAAGCTGGAGTGTCTACTCCACCCTCAAGAGGCCCTTGTGTCTATGTAAAGTCATTTATTTCTAAACGGCATTTGCCTCCTTTCGTATCAGCAAGGGACCATCTTTCCTCTGGCTTTAGTAAGTGTGATTTAATTCTTTGTGGATAGCTCTTTGTTTAAACCACAGAAGAATACTACCAGAAGTAATATTGAAGTTCTAACTTGATAGACTATTTCCATGGGCTCCTTCAGAATTTTGCCTTTTGGTGGAATATTATTAGCCTTTGAGTCTACAAAGTTCTTAGAGGTACTTACAATGTTGTACGTGTTCAACAGGTACATGTCCTCTGTAATTGCTCCCACATGTATACAAGCTAGGTGGAAAGTACTAATTGAAAATATGGTTGGATTCCATATATTCTCCCCTTTAACATGATTTATTGAGTCCCAACTATGTGACCGGAATTATCTTACTCATTAAAGTAAAAACAACATGAAACAAAATAAGGTATTTGCTCAGCATGAAATTATTGTAGTCTAGAGGAGAGAAGAACTAAACTCACAAAATGATGATGTAATATTCACTATAAGCTAATGTTATTAAACCTCAAATCAAGAAATAAATATCTTTTTATGATACTGTCAGAAAAAAAATTGAAATAGAAAATGACGTTATATTTGAATCTGCAAGACTGTCCACTGGGCTAAGGTGGGCCTTCATCTTCTAAACCAGCAACAGCAAGTAGAAAGCCATACTGTAAAAGAAGCTGTAAAAGAAGTTGAAATATTGGGGAACTAGTTGATAAAATTATTTTGCACTGAATTTAGAATCAAAGTGATTAGGAAAGTAGACTTAGATGAGGAAAATTACAGCATTACTATGAACAGCCTTCAATTATAGTCTAAGATGTGTATGTGTGTGGGGGTCTGTCTGTGTGTGCCTGTGCTTCAGGAAGGAGGTACTAACAGATAATAACTTTGCTAATTATGCAGGATGGTTCTGAATAAGGTGAGAGTGGTAGCATGAAAATAATTCTGAGGGTAATTATAATTCTCTGGGTGTGATATCTTTAAAGTCTAAATGAAGTTTTAAAATTAGTTGCGGTAGAAACTGAGATTTAAATAAACATGATGAAAAGCAAAACAAAAACACATTCTCAAATGTTTCAGAGTAGTTTTTCTAGAAGTGTGGTTTTCAAACCAGCTGTATCATAATCAAATGTAGACTTAGAATCTGAAACTTTGTTAGATTTAGAATCTGAAACTTTGGAGACAGCAGTTGGGAGAGTGGAAATTTGTGTTATAACAAACTCTCCAGATTATTTAGATGTGCACCAGCGTTTAAGAACTACTGATTAAAAGTTTCTAATTAATTATAAAGGTTTCTCTTTCTATGCCATTTAGATGCTTATTCACAATACTGTCATTAACATATTTCATTGATGCTGAGATATTAAGAGAATTTCAAGATGCACTGCTATTTCATTTATCATTTTAAAATGCTGCCAATTAAATGAATTCATGATATCAATTTAAGATGAATCCCAGTTTTAGAAGTGTTACACATTAAAATGTACATCTTAGAGAATTTATAAAACATCTTGTGTTGATCGCCATAAATAAAAATAGGGATGTTTCCCAGGTACATCAACACATTTCTGAGCTTACTTCTCATCAAAATTTGACCCACAACTAGAGAAAACCTACATTCATTTCCATTTATTTTTATTTTTGACTAAGACTTCATGTTTCCACTCTTTTAATTTACTAGTACATTATCTGAATCTAAATTGTTTGAATCTGCTTCTATTCTACCTACATAAGTGAAAAACAGAGATATCTAGAGTTTTAATGTTTAGATCTTGATAATAATTTCATTTTTAAATGAAAAATTTTTGGGGTGAAAGACGGGTTTCCCTTTCAACAAATCTCCCCATTCTACTATCAGCCTGTTGTGCCTGGTGCCACAGACATGGTTGAGAATAAGACATGAAACATCTATATTTCCAGAGTTCCCACAAAGTATGTTAGTGATTTTAAGGATGTTTTTGTTGAAAATGTCTGAGTCACATGAGATTTTGAAAGCACATTTTACCCTTGAAATTTTTTCTCTTGCTCTTCTCCCCAGGGAAGAAGACAACCAACCTATACCCATATTTTTCTCATAGTTTCTCCCATTATTTTTTGAATTTTGCTCTTTTTTCACCTTTCACTTCCTTTGTCTCTTTTATATTCTGTCCAGGTCATTCTTCTAGACCAGAAGGAGCCCAGACTTCTGAACGTGCTGCAAGCTATTTTCCTAGTGTCAGAACTGACTGCAAATGGAATGGGCAGTGCCTTAAGGTTGCAGTGCACGAACATATAAAGAATAGTGTGAGAGAGAGAGAGAGAGTTGTTGGGGAGAAACTAAAATTAACTATAAAGATAGTCCAACTAGGTAATCAACTCTAAAAGACAGAACACTAGAATGTAAATACAAGGCACTAGAATGAAAAGAGAAAGAACCAAGTAAGTATAGAAGAAGCCCAGGGTAGCTTCTAAGCTATGGGGTCATAGCTGCTGGTAATAGGATGAAGTTTTATCCACTCTGATAAAGAAATAAACTTAGATGAAAATTTTGCCCATCATTAGCTGAGCATGTGACAAAGCATATATAAGTAATTTACTAAATCCGTAGGAGTAATAAGCAGCTTAAATGAGGTAATAGGCCAGGACTTTTGTCCCGGAACCCAGCAGCATTTTCCTGTATGTAACTGTAGGGGGACCGATTATATAATACTCCACCAATAGTTACTTAACTAATTCATCACAGAAATCTGGAAGCCAAAAGATGTTAGGTAACATACTTATTATTTGTTGATTAAAATAATAAATAAATAAATAAATATAATCAGAAGCAAAAAATACGTTAGTCAAAAGCAAAACTATGCTATTTAAGTATGTATAGATGTAAACATCAGATAGATTTACTCATACAGGCTGAGTATTCCTAGTCAAAAACTCTGAAATCCAAAATGCTTCAAAATCCAAAGCTTTTTGAGCATAAACCTGATGCCTGAAGGCAATGCTCATTGGAGTAGCCACTAGAAATGCTCAACTGGTATAATACAAATATTCCAAAATTTGAGAAAACCCCAAATCTGAAACATTTCTGGTCCTAATCATTTAGGATTAGAGATACTCAACCTGTATTTTCTTAGGATCACTTTTATATCTTGAAAATGGGGATACTTGATTTCTTCAGTCCCGCTTCTCAAGGTTGTTTTGTGTATAAAAACGTTATAAAACATAAATGTGTGATTGAAATGTCAAATGTAATCAATAATCGTTATCATCATCTGACAGGAACTAGGCTATATTTTTCTTTGAGTTAAATTTTTTCTAATAACTTGTTTTCTTTTGCTGCAGAGGCCAGCTGGTGGTAACTATGGGAGCAAAATTCTTTTTTTTTTCTTTTTTGTAAATTTCAAACTAAATTATATACTTTTTTTTTTATTATACTGATCCTGGTGTAAGTCCTGTGCCTGTAATTTATTAACATTCTGACCCTGGTAAGTCAATTGATTTCTCTAAAGCCCAGTCTCCTCATCTATAAAATAGTAACAGTACCAATACCTATGCTCTAGGAGGTAACTGAGTCTTAATTAACTTTTAATATGTAATTATTAATGTTCTAAAGTTTAACCCATTGCCATGCCTTTTAGAAACACACATTTTATGGTAAGAACAATATACTACCTTCGGCAACCACCTGCCATACCTTGGCTGGAATACTAGGTGTTTTTTTTAAAAAAATGATCTTACTGAACACTTATAATAAATCTGCATATCCACTATTAATATCTTCATTTTATGGGTGAGACAGGTTAAGTAACTTGTCCAGGTTACAAGGCTTATAATTGGAAGAGAAAGGAATGAAATCTGGATCATTCTGTCTTCAGAGCCTTTGTTTTGTGCAGTGTGCCCCAGCCTTTCAGTGACAGCATAAAAGTGACTGAATTTATTAATCAAGGACATGATACTGTGATTATTTTTCATAGTAGTTTTGTATTTTTCTGAGTTTCTTTCATACTTGCTTAGCTCGACTTAGAGGTATTTCAGAAAAAAATAGAACTCAGTGTTAATACAGCTTATAGTTATTATAGAAGGAAGCCTCTTCCTACATATGAATGGTAATTTTATTTCTGCCCTTAAAATGGGAAATAGGTCAAACTACTTACTTATTACATTGCTTAAATCATCTTCTGGGATTTTGGCAGTTTAAGGTTTATAGGCCTTTTCTTGGCTACCTTCCGCTAAATCTTTTAAGGAACCATGGATATTCTATGCACATCTAATCAAATATTTATTAAAGAATATATAACATGACTGTGAATTTATTTTAGTATTTTTCTTCTGAGGAGTTCAGAACCTTATGGCATGAATTACCTCATTTATCTTCATATACATTCCCAAGGGAAAAGCATAGTAGTATTATCAGCCCAGATTAAAAATAAATGGGCCAGTTGTTCAGTCAGTCAATCATCAGGATTGATAGTTTCTGCTATTCACAAGTACTGGAAGCAGTAGCTATGATATGTTCTATGAGCAACAAGTCGGAGCAGGGCTGGTCTGGATGAACACCTGAAATGACTTGGAGCACCTCAGTTCACAATGCCTCTGGTGATCTGCTTTTATGCTCAGCTCATAAGTAACATAGCGATAACATATGTCCTTCTCTCCATTTGAGCTGCTTTCAGCCATTGTTCTGACTGCTTCATCCTCATGTTTTAAGGCTCAGTTTAGTTACTACTGTATCTGTAAGGCCTTTCTTGATCCCCAACAGAAAATCATGTCCATGTCTGTGTCAAGTATAGAGACAATTAAATAGGTGATGATATATGTAATTAATATATCCAATACAACTTACTGAATAAAAATGAGGGAAACATCACATACCAGCACTTGGGGGTTGGGGGGCTAGGGGAGGAACAGCAGGGTGTGGGGGATTGGGGAGGGTTAGCATTTGGAAAAATACCTAATGTAGATGATGGGGCGATGGATGCAGCAAACCGCCACCATGGCACGTGTATATCTTTATTACAAACCTGCACAATCTGCACATGTACCCCAGAACTTAAAGTATAATAAATTAAAAAAAAATGTTTTGATTACATCCTCTCTAAAAGACCAAAAGCTTCTATGGGAAAGAAATCACATTTTATTTTTCTGTGTATCCTTGGCACAGGTCACGATTCCTGGCACAAAACAGATGATTAAAATCAGTTTATTAAATACTGTAAGGAAATGGAAAACACATTTAATATATGAGGATTAAATTATGAACCCATTGGCCCCAGATTGTTCTTGCTCTTTGGTCTATTGAATCTCATTGATCAGTGGGTTGTTTTTCCACTTCAGATGGCCCACTGTCAAATGTTATATCTGAGCCTTTATTTTCACCTTCTATAAAAGGGGGACAGTGACACTTATTTGTTCTTTATACAATATCATAGGAAATGAAGGGAATGAAATATATGTACTGATCTGCTAAGACTGCTATGCAAAGTACCACAGACTGGATGGCAAAGAACATAAATTTATTTCCTCATAATTCTTAGACTACACATCCAAGATCAAGGTGTCAGCAAGGTTCATGTCTTCTAAGACCTCTCTCCTTGGCTTGTAGATGATCATATTCTCCCACAGTCTTCCCATGGGTGTTTCCTCTGACCTGATCTCCGTTTCTTATAACAAGAGTCATGTTGGATTAGGGCCCACCCATATGAGTTTATTTTATCTTAATTACCTTACAAAGGCCTTATCCAAATACAGACATATTTCGAATTGCTGGGGTTTAGGACATCAATATATGAATTGGAGAGGAAGATATATTCAGCCTATCACAATACCTAAAAGGCCCAGGCTGACCATGGTGGCTTATGCCTGCAATCCCAACACTGGGATGCTGAGATGGGCAGATTGTTTGAGCCTAGGAGTTCAAAACCAGCTTGGGTACATGTCAAAACCCCATCTTTACAAAAAATTACAAAAAAAAAAATTGGCTGGGCATGGTGGCGAGCACCTGTAGTCCCAGCTACTAGGGAAGCTGAAGAGGGAGGATTGCTTGAGCCCAGGAGGTCAAGGCTGCGAGTGAGCCATGATTATGCCACTGCACTCCAACCTAGGCAACAAAGGGAGACCCTGTCTAAATAAATAAATAAATAAATAAATAAATAAATATCCTAATATGGTGCCTGGTGTGTGGTTGGCACTTCACTTATGTAAGTCTTATTACTATCAGTTTTAGTCAAAGGTTTCCAATAGATCAAAAACTAACTTCATTGCTTCTTGCTAAATTGCTCTTTCAGTCTCTTGCTCAGCTGGCTTGAAAAGAAAAATGGCATGCAGACAGGGCACAAGCAATCCCAGCATGAAGTGCAGGGCAGAGGGAGGAAGATAAAGTGCCCTGGTAAGGAAAGGAATACTCTGAGCTCATTTACACATTTAGCAAGAGCTTGTCATAACTGAAAAAGCAGATGACCCAGATGAAGAAGGTGATGCTATAAATGGTGGCAAATATTTTAAGAAGAAAAATGAAAAGCATGTGGAGGTACATTTGGCATTCAGGAGAACTGACAGTGAGTCAGGATGCCAAGCGTGAAAGGCATTAGAGTAACATTTCTATGAAAACCTGGCAGTCACATTTTGAGGGGAAAACAGGCATTAGCCGTAGCCATATCTCATTTTTTGTGATGAGTTTCAAAGCCATCTTTCATGCAATTATTCTTCCTTCAGTCCGGGCTATTCTTTTTTCTCTCTTCTCACCTTTCCTCCATGCCTCCACCTTTGTATATAATAGGCATAGTGACAGTACGGTGATATATTCTATTCAGAAGCAGGTAACATCCTCAAGGAGATAAATGTCATATATAAATTTATATGTATAATATACACAGAGTTGATTCTCATTATTCATGGTAGTTATGTTCTATAAGGTCACACAGACACGGACTTAGTAAATACCGAAACTCCTGGAGGAAAAATATATATCTCGCCTAGATAATGCTCTTAAATCTCAAAAACAACTCCTCCTAGGAGATTTTATTTTCTTTATTTTATGAAAGGGTAAATGAGATTCAGAAGTGTTAAGGACTTGCCTGTGGTTACCTCACTGGTAGGTGACATAGACGGGGGTGATTCAAACCCCATCCATCTGACTCAAGGGCTGGATCTTCTTTTACTACACTGTACTGCCTACTACTTTCTCCCTATTCCGGTGATAAATAGAGATAGAGAGGGAGGGAGGGAAGGAGGGAGGGAGGTAGACAGATACATACACACATAGACATACAGATAGTCATCTACTCTGTCTATATCTGTGTGCCCATCTGTACAATATATACACTGTAATTAAGTTAAGTACATCTGAAGGACTCTGGGGTTTCCTTGAAAATGCTTCCAGTCTTCTGCACAGAAAAACAACTATCTGTATCTGCATATAAAATTGTCTCTCTTTTTGAGTACCTACTATGTGCCTAGAACTTTTCTAGGTGTTTAACGTAAATTAATCCTTACAATAATCTTATACGTGTGGCATTGTAATTTTCATTGTAATAGTAGCTAACTGGAACTCAGAAAAGTAAACTTGTCAAAGAGTGTGCAGCTAGTAAATAGAAGAACTGATGTTTGAACCCAAGTCTCCCTAACTCCAGCTGTCCAGACCAGCACACCTCATGATCTCTCATATAGAAAGCAGATGTAGAATACAACCTTCCTAGTTTAGATCACTCTTTTTCTGCCTCTGCCTCTGCCTCAAGCAGCTTCGCTCTGAAACAACAAAGAATGTCAGAGAAACCAAAATTTGAAGAGGACAAAATTGGTGTGGTGTTAGGAAGGCAAAAGCAGAGAATTAATTCTGGGAAGGCACGTAGGTGTCTGTCTACATTATAAGAATAAATCTTGCTAGGCACAATGGCTCACACCTGTAATCTCAGCACTTTGAGAGGCTGAAGTTAAAGGATCACTTGAGCCCCAGAGCTAGAGATCAGCCTGGGCAACATAGTGTGACCCTGTCTCTACAAAAAAATGAACAAAATCAGCCAGGGATGGTGGTGCATGCCTATAGTTCCAGCTACTTGGGAGGCTGATGTGATTAAGCCCAGAAGGTCAAGGCTGCAGTGAGCTGTGATCACACTACTGCACTCTAATCTGGCCAACAGAGCAAGACCCTGTCAATAAAAAAAAAAAGAGAGAGAAAGGAAGGAAAGAAAGAGAGAGAAAAAAAGAAAGAAAAGAAAGAAAAAGAAAGAGAAAGAGGGAAAGGAAGGAAGGATGGAAGGATGGAAGGAAGGAAGGAAGGAAAAGAATAAATCTCAAACTGGAGAGCGTTAACAGAGAAAGTACTTCTCACTTAGGGGAGTGTTGAAAGATTTAGGATGATTAGGTCAGTCAATGATCAGGAAGAACTGATGATGGCTGGCATGAAGAATATTTATGGTAAGAGATCAAAGAGTGAGAAGAGACCATCGGAAGCTGAGCTACAGGGCCCTCGGTGTGGGAGAGTATGGTGCAATTGGCTGTTGCTTGGCCCTGCAGAAGTCTAGAGAGTCAGATGACTCCTAGAGAAATTTGATTGGTATAGAGGAAGGAGATGACTGGAAATGGGTTTTGAGTGTTATGATACTAGGTGTATTAATCTGTTATCATGCTGCTAATAAAGACATACCAGAGACTGGGTAATTTGTAGAGGAAAGAGGTTCAATTGGCTCACAGTTTCACGTGGCTAGAGAGTCCCCACAGTCATGGTAGAAGGCGGATGAGGAGCAAAGTCAAGTCTTACATGGCGACAGGCAAGAGATTTTGCGGAGGAACTCCCATTTCTAAAACTATCAGATCTCGTAAAACTTATTTACTACCATGCAAACAGTACGGGGTAATGTCCCCATGGTTCAATTATCTCCACCTGGCCGTGCCCTTGACATGTGGGGATTATTACAATTCAAGGTGAGATTTGGGTGGGAAACAGCCAAACCATATCACTAGGTTTAGATATTTTCTTTAGGCAATGTCACATAATTAATTTTATAATAAAAACACAACTCTGAGTTTGATTTGCTTGTCAAAGAGAAAAATTATTTACCTGAGGAATTTTTATTAAGAAATGGGGGAGATTGTGCAGTGTAGACCCCAGAACTCTTACTCTGGATCTCAGCATATAGTCAGTGTGTATAGTAATAATAACAATAGATCATTATACTGTCTTTAATAAAGGGGAAAGAAGGACTCATACACTATGTAACTATTATTCGTAAAAATATATAGTCCATATCAGGATCTGTCACCTGGAAATTAGATCTATAGTTCCATTGTTTTATATAATACATTTGTAATGCCTTGAAAAGGTAAGAAATTAGTAAAAACAACTTATCAAATGAATAAAATAAACAAGTGCTTAAGTGTTCATAAATTGGGTTATTGTAGCATATTTACCTGAAAATATAATGTTAATTATCTTGGGACTATCTCTGCATTGTCCTTCTTGTGTTGTTTTCTTCTTTTGCTTTCAGCTGTTTTTACGTGTTTGGTTCATTGGTGAAACTCTTTCAACACTTTTCATGAGGCATTTGTAATTGTGTACCAGAGAAGCCATTTCGAGTCCTTAAAAGCATGCAAAAGCAAATACACAGGAAACCCAGGGATAGGTATGCTGTAATGCAGGGTAGCACTCTGCATATGGAATGATTCGTTCCACCGAGAAAAGTCACATATATCCAAAATTAGGAGGAAGAAAGTCCTTTATGTTCTGGAAGAGTCACAGACTCAGCTGGAACATCCACCTATATATTATATTTCAAGGTTTAGGTTGAAATGAGGGTGATCATCTGGCTAATTCTGGGATCATAGCTGCTTGCTTGGGAAGGGAATTCTCTCTGATACAAACATTAGATATGCTTGTAAATAAATCAAGGGGAATTAGCAAACAGTATTTGATCCAGAAATTTGTCCATTGCTTTATTGTTTTCATTATGTGGATGATAACTTTTTGACAGAATATTGCTCAATAAGTGAGTAAAAGATTTGAAGACGTACACGGTTCGTTGGCACATTGTGGGTACAAGTAATGCTCTCTGTCAAATGAAAAGTTAGGCTTGGGTTTTCTTATAAATGGTCAAGATATATATTTTCTTCAATCCAATGCCTATGTAATTTATGTTTGTATTATTAAAAGCAGCGTGGAAGTTAAGGAAAATGACAAGGTTTGGATCTGGACTTGTGGCTTGCTGCTTGTCTGACCTTTGACCTCAGTGCTCAGCTGTCTCTTCAGTTTTTAAAGGGGGACAACAGTGTCTACTTTAACTATAAAGATAATGTAGGAATATATATTATTTGGAACTAGCTGCTAGTTGTACTTGTTTTTCAACCATTCTAGTCACAGGGAAAATGAACCATTGTCAGCAAAATATATCTTATATAGTCAAACTTTAAGATGTCTAATACTGGATTTGGAAACGTGTACTTATACAACAAACATAGAGTTCAACATGTTGAGGATTTAAATCAGAAATGCGCATATGTGCAGTAGGTTTTTATGTCTTCTTTTCCTTTTTGAAAATTATCTTTAGAGCATGTCTCGGTTTACAGAAAATTGAGCAGAAGATACAGTTTCCATCCTTTCTCTCTCTCTTTCTCTGTCTCTCTCACTCTCTCTCCTCCCTAGCTTCTCATGTTATTAACATTTCACATTGGTGTGCTCCATTTGTTACAATTGGTGAACGAGTATTGATATATTATTTTAAACCAGTTTGTAGTGTATATTAAGATCAGTCTTTCTGTTATGCCTGTTTCTGGGTTTTGCCAAATGCATGCCATATTTCCATCATTACTCATACATAATAGTTTCAATGCCCTGAAAATCCCCTGTGTTTCACCTGTTTGTCCCTCTCCTCTTCACACTCATGCTGCCCCTGGCATACCAAACTTTTAATTGTTTCCATGGTTTTCCCTTTTTCAGAATGTTTGTGCTTGGAATCGAACACCATGTAACCTTTTCAGATTGGCTTATTTTACTAGACAATATGCATTCAAATTTCCCCCATGTCTTTTTGTTATTTGATTACTTGTTTTATTGCTCGACAATATTGACACACCGCAGTTTATCCATTCATCATTGAAGAATATCTTGGTCATTTCCAATTTTTGGGCTATTCTGAATAAAGCTACTATAAATATTTGAGTAGAATATTTTGTGTGGATATAAGTTTTTGTGTGGATATACCCTTTTTTCAATGGATTGAATGTTTATTTTACCCCATCCCCCAAAATGTATATGTTGAAATCTCACCCTCAATGTAATGTAATGACTTCAGGAGATAATTTAGGTCATGAGAATGGATTAATACCTTTATAAAAGAGACACTAGACGCTCTCTAGCTCTCATTCCACCACATGAGGATACAAGTCAGCAGCCTGCAATGCAGCCAAGGCCACTCACCACGCTGCCACACTGATCTCAGATGTTCAGCCTTCAGAACTGTGAGAAATCAGTGTCATTATTTATAAGCCAACAAGTCTACATTGTTTTGTTATAGCCACCAGAACTAAGACAGTTTCCAAACATTTAGGTAAAATCCTAGTAGCATGGTTGCTGAATAATAAATAAGACTATATTTAAATTTAGCTCTGTAATGAACTGCCCAATTGTCTTCCAAGGTCGCTATTATTTTCATTTTCATCAGCAATTAATGAAAATTCTTGTTGCTTCACATCCTCATCAGTATTTGGTATTGTTTGTGTTTTGGATGTTAGTCCAAAACTAAATGTAATGGTATCCCATTTTTTTTTAACCTGAAATTCCCTGATGACACATGATATTGTGCTGCTTTTCATAGGCACATTCACTGTTTGCCAGCCTTCATTCGTGAAGTGTCTGCTCAGATATTTTGCCCACTGTTTGAGTTAGATTTTCTTTTACATCAAGGTGAAATAATCCATAAATTCACACAGAATCTTATAGACCCAACCTTGTCCCATTGCAGACTCTGCTCATGTGATCCAGTTTTCTAGAGCATCATTTCCACCTTGATTTTCCTGGATTACTTCTCATCCAACATTTTGTTCATGGTTTAACCTTGAAATAGTCTCTAAACCTTCCGGTTATAGGAATGGCCTTTCTTCCAGAGATCTTTAACCTCCTGGGCATACCTAAAATTTAGAACTGAAATGCTGTTCTTGAAATTATCCTTTGAAAGTCCTTCTTCCTCTGCAGGAGTGTAAGTTAGAAGGAGAGGGAGTGTATCTTACTTATCATTGACTCTCCAGAGCCTGGCACAATGCTATGTATAAAGTAAGAACTCTCTTCTGATTTATTGCCCTAAACTTAACTCATTCTAAACCAACTGAAGAACATGCTGTCATTGTAAAATAATCTTGAGTTTTAGAGAATGATTTTCACTGCAGAGATTCTATATTTTTCCATCTTTTATTTTATCAACTTAATTTTAAAATTAAGTTAATTTCTGAGGCAAAGTATATTCTCTGTTATGGAAATGGCTTAACCAAGGCAGATAAATGCAAGACAATTACTCTTAGCAATCAATTCTTATCTACAGAGAGAAGAATGCCTTCTTAAAATGCAATATCTTCCCAATTCCTCCAGACTCTGAAGGACTATATAGTCTATCATAGTTAGACCCAAATGCCATGTTCTTTTAAGGACCAAGGAATAGGTTCTTGTTTCTTGAATCATTTAACACCAAAATATAAAATTCACTGAAAAATATACTAGGAGTAAAGCTGAAAGATTCTGTCATGTATTTCCTTTTAAATTCTTTAACTTTATTGAGAACACATAGAATCCTATGTCTGTGAGTTTGTAAGTCAAAGCAAGAACTTGCTGGGACATCCTGACCTTCTAAATTATACTAAATTTTTTTCATCACTGAAAGGCAACGATTTGTTTATAAGTAGCTCATCTGGAAGGAAATCTCAGGAAGTAGAAGTAAAGAAGCAGGAAGAGTGAGAGAAAAAGTCAATGTAAGAGTACATTATGAGGGTCGCTTCTGCGACCAATGAATGGCAGTGTGTTAGAATCCTTGAGAAGTCCACATAATTCTTCTCAGAATTGCCCATATGGCTGATGAGAGAATGCAGCTTTTAATTACCAGTGTGCTACTTTCACTGTTTGAAGGTGTTCTCTTTTGGATTTCAACTCTGTAATTCTGGGCTCTGCTTGCATAGTAGCTACTGGAAGTTCAGAGGCATTCCTGGAGGAAATGGCAGAAAGAAAGACTGTTTATGTTGGGTGACAATCAACATGAGTCTGAGTTTGCATGGAAATATCCGTATCATTGGCAGCTGAAGTCACATGGTGCCAGGGGATGTGATGCAGGCACAGTGAGTGTCTGATACAGCGTACATTACTTTTTATCTTTATAGAAAGCAAACATGTTTTAAAAACCTTCCAGGGAAAGGGATATCTGTTCAGTGGATTGCCTCTTTTTAAAAAATCTTAGAAACTAAGGTTTAGAAAGGTTAAGTTACATGCTTAGAAGCCCAAGAATAAAAAGTAGTAAAAATAGAATTTCAACTCATGTGTGCTGACTGCATGTCCAACATATTTCTCACAACTCTAGGAGTCTTTTTAGAAAGCTAACAAGGGTTTGAATTTCTACAGGTATTGTGTTTGTAGAAATAAAAATAATGGGACGAAACAATCTCTTCTCCTGAAATTTTTTAATACATTAATAACTCATCTAATATACACTAATTCAGTACTTATCATATGCCTAGCACTGTGTTTGGGACTGAGAAGGCCATATTTGAAAATTATTGGTTAATTACCTATAGGAGCTCAAAATGCTTTTGGGCACACATGCAGAGAAACAGAGTATTACAGGATATTGAAACAACGGCAAAGCTAGAAACATGCCCAAGGTATTATGAGAACACATGAGAGGGACAAATGAAATTCTCCATGAGAAAGGTCTCATTTTCTTTATATTTTTGGAAGCCAAGCTCATACTCTGTGGATCTCCTTGAGTTACAGTGATATAGCTCTGAGGCCTAGATAGCCTTCAAATGCTTCCCAAATCTATAGTAAACAGAGTTTTTCTTATGATTTGCCCTCTTACCTAAATTTCATTCCTTTTCCTAAACCGGCATTGTCTGCAGGTTTACTTGTCAATTTCTGAATTGCTTTTGTCTCTCTACTGAAAGTAAAATTTCTCTGATGAGAAGAATCATGTGTCACACACATTGTATCTTCAGTGTCCAGCATAGGGCTCTGTCTTTAAAAAGTTCTTAATAAATAGGGGATGAATGTAGCATGGTATATTAAAATATGTTACTGAATTTACAACTATGTCCATACTTGTTAACTGAATTACTGCAGGGAGGTAATATTCTAGTTAATTCCAACCAGAAAATATTTGAAATAAAGTAGAACCCTATTATTATCGTAAAGACAGTTTGGCAATCATGTTCACTTAAGCTTCTTGGAAGTAGAAACAGGTAGGAGGCAGTAGTTTTATTTTACAGAAGAAAAAAAAACAGCCTAAAAGTATGTTTTCTCTGTATTCTAATGCTATTTCTTTTCATGTGTTTGTGGTGATGCCAGTATAAACAGACCTACTGCACTGCCATTCGTAGAAAAGTATAGCACATACAAATACGTATAGTATATAATACTTGACAATGACAGTGATAACAAATGACTATGCTACCGGTTTATGTATTTACTATCCGATACAGTTTAAATTTTATTTTTATCTTTATGGATTTAAGGGGTACAAGTACATTTTTGATACATGAATATATTGCATAGTGGTGATGTTTGGGCTTTTAGTGTACCCTCATCTGAATAGCGTACATTGTACCCAATAAGTAATTTCTCATCCCTCAGCCTCTTCCACCCCCCCGACCTTTTATACTCTTCAATGTATATTATTCCACTCTATATGGTTATATCTACACATTGTTTAATTTGCATTTAAACAATGCATAGACATAACCATAGTGACAACATACAGTATTAGACTTTCTGTTTCTGAGTTATTTCATTTAGGATGATGGCCTCCAGTTTCATCTATGTTGCTAAAAAAGACATTATTCTAGCCACAAAATATATGTATATATATATATAAACATATATATATATCAACATATATATAAACAGATTTATATATATATATAAAAACATAAGATTTATATATATAAAAAACATAAGATTGCATATGTAAACAAAAAGTATCACTCTGGCTTAATGTGAGGTGGGGTATTGAGGGGGTTGGCCAAAGTATAAGTATAATTATCCAGGTCACTCAGGAGGTCAGGTGAAAATAATACTAGAGTCATTAGAAGGAGAAGGAGAAAAATTAAACATAGAATATCTTTGGTCGTATGGTAGGGGTAGAAAGTAATTTTATCAGGGTCTGATGAAACCCCTGAAGGGTTGTTAGACCCTGTTTTATATAAAAATAAAAGGTGAACAGTTGCTAGAGCAGTAATGATGAAGGGTAAGATGAAATGGAAGGTGAAAAATCATGTGAGGGTGGTTTTGTCAACTGAGACTCTGCCTCAGATTCATTGTACAAGGTCAGTTTCAATATATGGGATGGCCGATAGTAGATTTGTAATTACTGTAGGGCCTCAGAATGATATTTGGCCTCAGAGGGGCACCTAGCCTATGAATGCTGTTACTATAGTTGTAAGTAGGAGGATAATGCCAATATTTCAGGTTTCTAGAATATAAATGACCCATAGTATAAGCCTCAGCCAATGTGTAGGAAGAAAGAGATGAAAAATATGGAAGCACCATTAGCATAAATATAGCAGACTAGTCAGCTGTAATTTACATCTCAGCTGATGTAAGTGACTGATGAGGAGGCAGTCGAGGTGTCTGATGTATAGTGCATGGCTAAAAACAACCCTGCGATGATCTGAAGAATTAGGCAGGCACAAAGAAGTGAGCCATAGTTTCATCATGTAGAAATGTAGAAATGTTAGATGGTGTGGGAAGATCAATGAATGAATAGTTAATAATTGTTAATAGCGAGTGTGCTTTGCGGGTGTTGATCATTAGTGTTCTTATAGTTGAAGTACAACAGTGATTTTTCATGTCATTAGTTATGGTTATAGTCCATGTGGAAATAATGGCATATGCTTTATTTTTATTAAGTGTTCTTTTGGTTATGGGATTTGTAGGTTTTTCTTCAAAACCTTCTCCTATTTATGGGGGTCTAGGGCTAATTATTAGTGGTGCTGTGGGTTCTAGTATTGTGTTGAATTTTGGTGGGGCTTTTTGGGGTTAATGGTCTTTTTGATTTATTTGGGTGATATGATGGTTGTTTTTGGTTATACTGTGGTGATGGCTATTGAGGAGTATCCTGAGACATGAGGGTCAAGTATTGACATTTGAGGGGCTTTATTATTAGATTATTAATAGAGTTGCTGTTGATGGGTGAATAGTTGAGTACAATGGGGTGGTGGTCACAATTGATTTAAATAGTGTGGAGAGTTGAATAATTTTTGAGGGTGAGGGGGTGGGGTTGTTGCTTGAGGATTCTGTGGGTGTTGCTGCCTTGAACAGTTATGGGTATTGATTAGTGGTAGTTGCTGTAGTATTTATGCTGCAGTTGAAATTACCTGGTAATAGATTAGACAATTAAGAGTAGGGTTAGAAGGATGGAATAAAAAAAGAGAGAAAGTAGAGTTTAATGAGGTCTTTTTGAGTAGATATATTAATGGAGGCTCAGACTCTGGTTTGTGAAATGGTCTGTGGTAAAGACTTTTCTAGTCAAATTAGGTCTAGTAGAAATGAAGCCAGATTTTGGCTTGTGAATAGGCTTGAGTAGGGGGTTGTACAGTGAATTGTGGCTGAATAGAAACCTAGTATATTGGAGAAGTTAAATGTCTGTAATGGATACTTCAGTTTAAGGTTATTAGTTATGAGATTAAGCTCTATTGGTAGTAAGAGGCCTAAGGTGGTTATGCCTAGGGCTGTGAGCTTTAGGTGGAGTGGTGTAGTTGTTTGGGGGGATGAAGCAGGAATAATACTGTTGGTGATGGGGAATCCAGTGAGGATCCTGCGAATTGTTAGGCGCTTAAATTAATTAGAAAGGGATTATTTTCATTCACAGTGATCAGAGATGTGAAGAGGGATTGTTCTTTCAGGGTGAAGAAAATAATATGGGCACTATAGATGGCTGTTAAGGAGGTAGCAATAAGAGTAATAGAAAGGGCTCAGGCATTGGTGTAGGAAGTGCTAGCAGTTTCGATAATAAGGTCTTTGGAGTAAAAGCCTGTGAGGAAAGGCATGCCTGTAAGTGCAAGGCTGCCGATAATAAGGCAGGAGGAAGTGATGGGTAAGGTCTTGAAGAGTCCTCCAGTTTTTCGGATGTTTTGTTCATCATTGAGATTATGGATGATGGACCCTAAACATATAAATAATATAGCTTTTAAAAAAGGCATGGGAAGAGCTATGAAGGAATGCTAGGTGTGGCTGATTAATGCCAATTGTGACTGTTATAAACCCCAGCTGGCTTGAGGTGGAGACTGCTGCAGTTTTTTTGTTATCAATTTGTGTTAAAAGCACAGATTGTTGTAAAAAGGTGGTAACAGCCCCTAGACATAATGTAAAGGTTTGACTTGATAGATTATTTTCTACTAAAGGGTAGAAGCGGCTGAGCAGAAAAACTGCTGCTGTAACTATAGCACTGGAGTGGAGGAGGGCTGAGATTAGGGTTGAGCCTTCTATGGCAGATGGAAGTCAGGGATGGAGGCCGAATTGAGCTGA
This sequence comes from Cacajao melanocephalus, assembly GCA_963573385.1. NCBI lineage: Eukaryota > Metazoa > Chordata > Mammalia > Primates > Pitheciidae > Cacajao > Cacajao melanocephalus. Next base: position 43,376 of record CAUYLG010033914.1, read on the forward strand.
CTTTCCTGCTGCTGCTAAGAGAAGGCTAATTAATGGAAGCGAGTTGGGGGTGGGGTTTAGAATAAATGCTTGATGAAGCTCTCATGTGTTGGAGGATAAGAGGAATCATGGCGTAGTTAAAGTAAGGCCAATATCGCCGTTGTGGTTGTCCAGAACTGCTTGGAGGTCTGCTGTATCAGCATCTGCTCGACTGTATCATCAGCCAATTGGTAAGAAAGACATAATTCCTACAGCTTCTCATCTGATAAAGAGCTGAAAGAGGTTGTTGCCGGTAACCAGAATTAGTAATGAGATGAAGGAAATATGTATTTGAAAAATTGATTAATGATAGGGTCTGAGTTTATGTATCATTTGGAGAATTCTACAGTAGATGAGGTAACAAATAGTGCTACTGGGATAAACGTTGCGGAGAAGTAGTCTAGTTTGAAGCTTAGTGAGAGTTTAAGAGTTTGGATTGTCATTCAATGTCAGTTTGAGATATGACTTCTTGATCTGTATATATAAACTGTTGTAGGGGTAAGGCTAATGATGAAGGCACATGTGATAGATGTTTTTATGTAATTTGGGTATGAATCTTTTTTGTAGAGGTTGGTTAAGATAGTAATAACCAGTAAGATTAAGGGGATCAGGGCTATTATGGTAGTGGAAAAATACATGTTTGTTACTTTTATTTGAAGTTGTATCAGTGTTTTTTTCGGTTCCTAAGACCAAGAGATAACTCTAATCCTTTAAAAGTTGAGAAAGCCATGTTGTTAGGCACGGAGGCGTAGGTTAGCAGTCCTTGCCATTTTCTTGGTAGATAAGAAGTTGTAGGCTTCTATTATTAGATTCAAAATCTAATGGTTTGGTTAAACTATAGCTATAGTATGCAAATCCCATAATAATTTTAGGGTTTAAGGATAATAGGAAGATAGGTGCAGGATGTATCAATATTAATGTATTTTCTCGTGTAATGGAAGGTTTAATACTGTTAATATGAGAGTGTTCCTCATTGTGTTGTGATTTGAACACATAAGGAGTAAAGGTCTGTAATTAGTCTATTAAGTCCTATAAGCATAATAGTGATGTTTGATCAGGAGAATGAAGACAGAATCAAAAAGAATTCTCCTACTAGATTAATGGTAGCGGGTAAGGCAAGGTTAGTGAGATTTGCTAGGAGGCATCAAGACGCCATTCATGGAAGCAGTGTTTGAAGGCCTTGAGTAAGTCATATGATTCGGCTATGGACTGGTTCGTCGTTGGAATTTGCTGGGCAGAGTAGTAAGGATGAAGTGAGACCATGAGCAGTTATAAGGGTGTCTGCACCTGTAAAGCTTCAAGAGTTTGAATGAGAATAGCCGTGATAACAAGTGCTGTGTGGCTAACACAGGAGTAGGCAATAAGTGATTTTAGATTGGTTTGTTGCAGACAAATGGAGTTTGTTATAACTACCCCTCATAGAGATAGTATGAGGAAGGGGTAAGCTATATGCTCTGTTAGGGGTTGAGAATAAGGGTAAACTGTATACTGTAGCTGCCTAGCTTTAGGGGTCCTGCTGCAAGTATTATTGAGCTGGCAATAGGAGCTTCTGTGTGGGCTTTGGGGAGTCATAGGTGAAGTCTGCATAGTGGTATTTTTACTATAAAAACCATAATACATGCTAATCGTATAAGATTATTGGATCAGGAGGCTAGTAACTCTTGGGTGGTGAGTATCATTACTAGCATATTTAGTGAACCTGAGATATTTTGAGTATAAACAAGTGTAACAAGTAGAGGAAGGGACCCTACTAGTGTATAAAATAAGAAATATGAGTTTGCATTGAGGCGTTCTGATTGGTTAACTCAGTGGGTGATGGTAATTAGGGTAGGAATTAGTGTAGCTTCAAAGAGGATATAAAATATAATTAGTTCTGTGGCTATGAGTGCTATAATTTTAAAAAGCTTCATGGAAATCAATATAGAAACATAGGGCTTTTTTCATGGAGGTGATTCATTGGACAGGTGGTATTGGCTTGCTAGGTTTATAAGAGGTAGTAGTCAGGTTGTTAAGATTAGAAGAGGTGAAGTCAGCATGTCAAAAGAGATTAGTGAGAAGTTGGATAAGTTATTACTGAATTGGTTAAAAAAATAGTAGGATAATGAGACTGATGAGTAGGCTGTGGGTAGTCACGTTGATTCATATTATAGAATCTTTAGAGAGTCATGTCATTGGTAACAGTATAATTGTTGGAATAATGATTTTTAACATTGAAGCAATTTTAGATTTTGTCTGTAATCTAGGCTGTATATGTCGGAGGTTGAAACTGGTAAGGCAAAACCCACTGCAGCTTCACAAGCAGCAAATACTATGAGGATGATGGGTATTATGGATGCTAGAGTGAAATGTGTGTTTAAAGTTATGAGTGTTTATGATAAATATTTATAGTATTATGGCTTCTAGGCATAATATGGATGATAGTAGGTGGAATCCATAGACGAATATTCCCAGCAGTGACATGGCATTTGCTAATACAATATTTGTATAAATAGAAGGCATTTGGTAAATATGTTCTATCATAATCTAATGAGTTGGAATCATTTATTTAGACTTAAAGTATTTACTAATTCAATTCAATCTAACCCTTTTGAGGTTCATTCATAAGTCAGGCCTAGGATTAAAATAGTAACTAGTATAAGGGGTGTGCTGATTATTAGTGTCAGGTTGTTTTGAAGGGCTCATGGCAAGGGTAGTAGTAAAGTGATTTCTAAGTCGAAGAGGAGAATGTGATGGCTACTAGGAATAATTTTATAGGGAAAGGGAGGCAGGAAGAGGTTATTGGGTCAAATCCACATTCATAGGGGCTGGATTTTTCTATATAATTATTAAGTTGTGGGAGCCAAAATGTAACTATTATTAGTAAGAAGGCCAGTAAGGTGTTGGTTACTAGGGCTAGTGTCAGGTTTATTACTCTCTTTGGGACATTATTGAAACTAATTGATTGGAAGTCAATGATACTTTTCATACTAAAAGAGTAGAATCCTTGTCAGTAGATAGAGACTTACAAGAATAGTCATACTACTCTATGAAGTGTCAATATCAGGCGGCGGCTGCAAAGCCAAAGTGGTGGTTGGATGTAAAGTGGAGTTTCAATTGGTGGAGGAGGCAGACAGTGAGAAATGTTGATCCAATAATAACATGAAGTCATGTATATGTATTTGAAGGTATGTGTACATATATGTGTGTGTATGTATATATGTATATACACATGCCACATTTTCTTTATCCAGTTATCTGTTGATGAACCCT
>CAUYLG010033915.1:0-29123 GCA_963573385.1 Cacajao melanocephalus
ACATCCTCTCCAGCATCTGTTGTCCACATTTTTTAATGATCGCCATTCTGTCATGAGATGGTATCTCAGTGTGGTTTTGATTTGCATTTCTCTAATGACCAGTGATGATGGGCATTTTTTCATATGTTTGTTGGCCTCATATATGTTTCCTTTTGAAAAGTGTCTGTTCATGTCCTTCACCCACTTTTGAATGGGTGAAATTTTTGCAGAGATACAGAGGATTCAAAATGTCTGCGTTGTGCTCTTCCATAGCAAGAATCATGTCATAGTTATCTTTTTATTCTTGCTAACAGCTTTATTGAAATATAATTGACATACCATACAATTCACCCATTAAAATAAGTTCCCTCTCCTGCCATTCAATACTTTTGGGTTTCACAGAATTGTGAAAACATCACTACAACCAATTTTAGGCTAATTTTATCATCCCAAAAGGAATCCTCATACCTATTAGCAGTCACTCCTCATTTCTTTTGAAATCTTCCAGTCTTACGCAATGTAGTTTCTGTTCCTATAGGTTGCCTAGTCTGGACATTTCATGTAATGCATTATACTATGATGTTTCATGACTGGCTTCTTTCACTTAGTATAATGTTTTGAAGTTTCATCCATGTTATAGCACTTATCAGTACTTTATTTTTGTCAATTGCTTAATATTCCCTTATGTGGATCACAGTAGTTTCCTCTTATCTGGGAGGCATATGTTCCAAGTTCTCCAGTGGATGCTTCAAACCACAGATAGCATCAAATCCCATATATACTATGTTTTTTCCTATACATGATAAAGTTTAATCTATAAATTACAAGACAACATAAAAATAAATTAGGCTCAGTAAGAGAATAATAACAATAATAACTAAATAGAACAATTTATAAAAATATGCCAGCATCACTACTTTTGTGCTTTGGGGCCATTATCAAGAAAAATATGGGTGACTTGAATACAAGCACTGTGATACTGCAACTGTTAATCTGATAAGTTACTAAGTGACTAACGGGCAGGTGGCTTAGACAGCATGGATGCACAAGACAAAGGAATGATTCACTTCCTGGGAAGGACAGAGTGAAATGACATAAGATTTTTATCATGCTACTCAGAGTAAGACATGATTTCACATTTATTTTTTTGAGACAGAGTTTCCAATCTGTCACCCAGGCTGGAGTGCAGTGGCTCAATCTCTGCTCACTGCAAACTCTGCCTCCCAGGCTCAAGCAATCCTCCCGCCTCAGCCCTGCAAGTAGCTGGGACCACAGGCATGTGCCACCATGCCTGGCTAATTTTTGTGTATTTTGTAGACATGAGGTTTCATCATGTTGGCTAAGCTGGTTTTTAACTCTGGGCCTCAAGCGATCTGTCTGCCTTGGCCCCCCAAAGTGCTGGGATTACAGGAGTGAGCCACTGTGCCTGGCCTGCACAATTTAAAACTTACAAATTGTTTATTTTTGGAATTTGTCATTTCACATTTTCCCACTACAATTGACTGTAGGTAACTGAAACTGCAGAAGGTGAAACTGCAGATAAGAAGAAGCACTACTGTACATTTCATCCATCCATTCATTAGTTGATGGCCATTTGGGTTGTTTTCACTTTAGGGCTATTGTGAATAATGCTGCTAAGAAGATTTGTGTACAAGTTTTTGTGTACACATATGTTTTCATTTCTTTGGTATATACCTAGGAATGGTAACTATGTTTAATATTTCGAAGAATGACCAGGCTGTTTTCCAAAGTCACAAGATACAATTTCAAACTTTTTTTTTTTTTTTTTTGGTGACAGATTCCCTACTCTGTCACCCAGGCATTGTATCATTTTGCCTCCTGGCGTCAGTGCATGAAAGTTTTGGTTTCTCTACATTCTCATCAACATTTGCTATTATTTGTCTTTTCACACCCACATCCTAGTGGGCGTGAAATGGTATTTCATTGTGGTTTTGGTTTGCAGTTCTTCAAGAGCTAATGATGTCGAGCATTATTTCTGTGGTTACTGACCGTTTGTGTTTCTTCATTGCAGAAGCATCAGTTTAGATTCTTGCTGTTATTTGTTTATTTAGTTTTCAAGACAGAGTCTTGCTCTGTCTCCCAGGCTGGAGTGCAATGGCATGATCACGGCTCACTGCAGCCTTGTCTTCCCAGGCTCAAGCAATCCTCCTGCCTCAGCCTCCCTAATAGCTGGGACTACAGGTGTGTGTCACCATGCCCGGCTAATTTTTGTATTTTTTGTAGAGAGAGGGTTTTGCCATATGGCCCAGGCTGGTCTCAAACTCTTGGGCTCAAGCCATCTGCTCTCCTCAGCCTCCCAAAGTGCTGGGATTACAGACGTGAGCCACCACTCCCAGCTTGCTATGAGTTTTATGGTTTCACCTTTTATGTTTAGGTCTTTAATCCATTTTGCGTTAACTTTTGTGTATGGCGTTAGGTAAGAGTCCAACTTCACTCTTTTGCGTGTACATGTCCAATTGTTTCAGCACCCTTTATTGAATTGTCTTAGCACTTTTGCTGAAAATCAATTAACTCTAAATGTGAGACTTATTTCTAGACTCTCAGTTCTATTCCACTGATCTATGTATCTGTCCTTTTGTCAGTGCTACTCTGTCTTGATACTGTCACTTGGTATCAAGTTGTGAAATTAGAAAATGAGTCCTCCAACTTTATACTTCTTTAAGATTGTTTTGATTCTTTGCAAAAGAGTTCTTTGCAATTTCGTATGAATTCCCAAGTAGACAGCTTCTTGTTTCCCCACCTTGAGAAACATAGTTTCTCAGACCACAACCAATCCTTACTGACCCACTAGCATAGACTTAATTAGTAATTTCCAATTTCAATCATTGTGGACGATTATTCACCCAGTTCTCAATTCAGAAGAGCCCGCGTGGGTAAGGGGCTCCTATTACTGATGATGAGTGGACACAGACTGGGCCCCAGGGTCACTGTCCTGAGCATAGTAAGAATGAACTTGAGAGTGACTCACGGGACCGTCTATGGAGCAGATTCCCTCTCCATAAGACAGAGGCCCAGATACAGAGCAACCAACGCAGCGCAAACTGCTCAGTGTGGGGATGGACAGCAAACCTCCAGGATTTCCTGCATTCTGGGGAATATGTGCACTAGCAGCTTTGAAACAAGGAAATGACATCATACTAGACAATCTGAAGTAGTTCTCTCTTCAAAACCTCTGAAAGAGTTGAATAAAATATAGTTAACATTCTTTTAAATGCACAGGTGAACTAACAGAAAAGTGAAGAAAATCACCAGGGGCCAAAAATAAGGAGAGAGGTAACCAGAGCAATCATCATGAGCCCAGGCTAAGGCTGTCTTGGGGACGTGGCCTCAGTAACCCAGGTGCATGGCTTTTAACACATCACAGTGAAAGGAGTAAAGAACTTGTGCCCTGATGAAGTGAGAATTAAGAACATAATAAGAGTAGACTAGAAAGCGATGCTCTTCCCACCCCATCCTGGAAAAAACCAAGGCAGCTCATTTGTTTTAGCTTGTGTCTGGGTACAGGACAAAGGAAAGAGTCTCCTGAGAATTTCTAACACAAGCCTACTACTCCTGGGAATCAAGGGTGTCAGTTCACGCTACCCAAGGAGGGTGGTCCTTAAACCAATAACTTGAAAGTAAAAATTAGTCCCTGATCATTTGCTTGGCAAAATTTTAAAGTGTAATAATGAACATGAGGAAAGAGGTGTAGATCCTCAGGATCTTTTACACACTGCTAGTGAAAATATAAATTTGTGCAGTCACTTTGGAAAATGGTTTGTCATGACCGTTACCTCCTAAAGTTGAAAATTCACCCACTCTATATGATGGAGAAGCTCCTCTTGTAGGTAAATGCCCAAGATAGGTGGACATGAACAAGAGATACAATGATGTATATGAATGTTCATAGCAGCATTCCTCATAATAGCAGACATTTGAAGAATCCAAATATCTCTCAGTGGGATAAGGGACAATATAAACTTAGTGAAATTTATCCAATTAAATAACATACAAGAGTCAAAACAAATGAACTGTAGTGACATGCAGTAATATAAATGAGTCTTAGCGATATAATATTAAATGAAAAGAGCAAATTCCAAAAGATTATAGATTATACACAGCATAATACCCTCTGAGTTACTAAGGAAAAAATATATATGTTTCTTTGCATATATACATATTTATGTCTATATACGTATATAGCAGAATTCATGAGAATCAGAATTCCATTCCCTTTGGTAATTTATTGTTTTGCCCTAAATGTATCTTATTGAGGGCTTTGTTTCTAAAAGTACTGTTTGTTTTTAACATGAAGTATGGTGCTATCAATGTGAATATGCACCGTCATGCTCTCTCTCCCCACAGGACTGTGCCAGTGCCTGCAATCTCCCCATCAGACCCTTATCTCTTCCAGTCAGATGTTGACGTTGCCAGTTCCTCCTTGGAACCGCTACTACTTCTATTTATATAATTGTGGTAGTGTATGAATGTGAATTCTAGCCCAGTCATGGGCAGAGAGGTGTAGGAATGAAGAGTCATCAGGCAGGGGGAAGGGTGAAAAGAGACTGACAATTCAAACATGTACAGAGTGATTTAGGGACAGGATACTAAAGAACAGAGTGAAGGAAACCTGAAACCTTGCAGATGTAACAAGAGACGGGATTCAGGGTAAGATTTCTTCTTTGTAAATAGATTGAGGCCTCCCTTCCCTGGCCACCTCTGCCTGCTTCAATATCTACCTCCTTAAAGTCCCCTCGTACTGTGCTTAATGTCATAGTTACTCTTAATATCCTTGGGACACTTTTTTTCATTGTGGTCCTGAGCTGTTATTGAGGTGATACATTGCTGAACATTTCACCAATTTATATCTCTGGTTTCCAGGTAAATCATAAGAAAATTGTCCTTAAGTAATATGCTTATTCATCCATTTGGCTTAGTCCATTCATTATTATAGCCTCGAGTGCTGTATGGACTTCAGAAATCTCATCCAATTTGTAAAATGAAAAGTGAGGCTCACATTGGAAGAGTGACTTATGGTAGGATCTACAGGGGTAGTTCTTGGTACGTACAAAATGTCAGTTACTGGTGATGTGACACTGAATAGACCTGACATCCTCAGTCACTAGATGAAACATTCAATGTTACCTTCTCCAGTGACAAGAATCTACAGTACAGCAAAGTAACCTGAATGGACAGACTGTAGTCACTTCTGTGGAATGGCAGATGAAAGCGGCTATTTTCTAACATATACCAAACCCAGAGGGCAGGCCAAGTCCTTGGGGGCTCAGGATAATATGTCCACCTTTCTAAGAGCCCAGGGAGAACCCTTCAGATCCTAACTTCATCACAAAAACTCAGAGAGGAAAGGAAAAGCTACCAATGACCATCTCACCCACATCTCCACTTTTACTCACTAAGAGGGAGGTACTGCCCACTCTGCATAGGACAAATCTGGGAGGCTTGAGGTTGAGGAAGATGTGAGAAATAAACTTCTTCTTTTTTTATTTTTTTGAGATGCCAAGGCTAGAGTTCAATGGTGCAATCTTGGCTCACTGCAACCTCTGCCTCCCGGGTTCAAGCGATTCTCCTGCCTCAGTCTCCCACGTAGCTGGGACTACAGGCATGTGTCACCACCCTCGGTTATTTTTGTATTTTTAGTAGAGATGAAGTTTCACCATGTTGGCCAGGCTGGTCTTAAACTCCCGACCTCGAGTGATCCACTGGCCTCGGCCTCCCAAAGTGCTGGGATTATAGGCATGAGCCACTACACCCAGCCTGGAATAAACTTCTTATATTGAAAATTGTGTTAAGATGAAGGGAGGTAATGGAATCTAAGAGGCAATGAATAGAAGTTGTTCTTTCTCAGGAAGACCTGGCCAGCTTGGGGTCACTTCGACAGTCACTTGATCAATCAAAACATATAATGACACAAAAAATATAATAACTTTGATGTTATACATAAATATACAAGGTTGTCCATTGTAGTGATGTTTGTTTTACAGCCTAAATGTCCATAAGAGAGAATTAGGTAATGAATTATTGTACCTTTCTTTGTGAGAGCACATTGCTTGAAGAGACGGAAGTCCAGAGAGGAATAGGGGTGGGTCATACCTGTGGGTGCTAGAGCAAAGCCTGAGCTTATATGCCAGAAGCAGCTGTGATCACCACCATTTACAGATCTTTATAAGGAGGGTGAGGCTGTCCAACCACATTCTTTCCCACTTTCCATTCAATGTCCTACCAGACTACTTGATGTCCCAAATATGTAATGTTCTGAATTTTATGCCTTTTTATCTGCCTAGTGTGGCTTCTTACCCGGCTCATTTTCATCTGTACTTCAAGTATCACTTACACCTTAAAACCTTCCTGGGCTCCACCAGGTAGATATGAAATTGCAAATATTTGTTTATACATCTGCTAAATGTGCTAGACTGTGACTTTCTCAGTAACAACCATGGTGATGATGATTTTAACGGTGGAAAAGCCAGTAGAAGCACACTGTGGTATTAAAGAATAGTCAATACTGAGGCTGGGCACAGTGGTTCACGCCTGTAATCCCAGCACTTTGGGAGGCCAAGGCAGGTGGATCATGAGGTCAGGAGTTCAAGACAAGCCTGACCAACGTGGTGAAACCCTGTCTACTAAAATACAAAAGTTAGCCGGGTATGGTGGTATGCACCTGTAGCCCCAGTTACTCGGGAGGCTGAGGCAGGAGAATTGCTTGAACTCAGGAGGTGGAGGTTGCAGTGAGCCAAGATTGTGCCACTGTACTCCAGCCTGGGCCACAGAGCCCAACTTCATCTCAAAAAAAAAAAAAAAAAAAAAGAATAGTCAATACTGTGTTTAGCAGGAAGATAAAACATCAAATACTACAGAGTAACACACAGCTAGGGCCAGGTTAGTGGTTATGCTAGCCAGACTTCCATGCAGGTGGAAGATGAAAAATGCCAAAATTTCAATCCTCAAGTGAGATAAAAAACTTAAACACGTGAAAAGTCACTCAGTCTTGTCTACAATAAGTACAACATACTATTTTTCATCAACTTTACTGGTAATAATAAAAAAGGTTTATGAAGCAACATATTGGTAATGTTATGGAGAAACAGAAATATTTGACCAGATGTGGTGGCTCATGCCTGTAAGCCCAGCACTTTGGGAGAGGCTGAGGAGGGCAGATCTCTTGAGCTCAGGAGTTTGAGACCAGCCTGGGCAACAAGACAAAACCCTGTTTCTACAAAAAATACAAAAATTAGCAGAGCTTGGTGGCACATACCTGTATTCCCAGCTACTCAGGAGGCTGATGTAGGAGGATTGCTTGAATTTGTGAAGTCAAAGCTGCAGCGAGCTAAGATTGTGCCACTGCCCTTCAGCCTGGGTGACAGGACAAGATCTTGTCTCAAACAAAAACAAAAACAAAAAACCAGAAATATTTGTTGGTGGGAGGGTAAATTGGTATAAATTTTTTGAAAGGCAATTTGGCAATATTTGTCAAAATTTTAAATCCATTTATTTTGAGCCAAGGTGTTCTGATAATTTAATATTTTACTCATATGTGTACACATCTATTTAATGACATGTAGGCAAAATTACTCACTGTAGCATTTTTTTATAACAGCAAATTTTGTAAACATCTTGAAATTCATTAATAAAGAAAGGCCAAAATCATTCACACAATGGAATAAGCTGCAGTCTTTAAAAAGAATAAAGGAGCTTTATGTGTACTGACTGACTTGGGATGATCTCTAAGATGTCGTTTAAAATGAGAGAAATCAAAGCGCATGATAGAATTTACAGTATGTTAAAAGTTGTGAATATTAAGGGATATGTATACATTTCACCCAAAGACATACATAAGTGTATGTATGTGTATAGACTTATGTGTATCTTTGGGTGAAGGGATATTAAGGGATATATATGTTTCACCCAAGTGAACAAAAAGTGAAGATATACACCTTTGAAGCCTTAGTTAGCTAGGGCTGCTATAGCAAAGTACTACAGACTGTGGCTTAAGAAGAGAAATTTATTTCTCACAATTCTGGATGAAAGAAATTTGAGATTGAGTTGTCAGCAGGGTTGGTTTTTTCTGAGGCCTCTCTTCTTGGTGTGTTGATGACTGTCTTCTCCCTGTGTCTTCACATGGTCTTCCCTCTGTGTGTGTCTATGTCCTATAACCTTTTTTTTTTTTTGAGATGGAGTCTCACTGTCGCCCAGACTGGAGTGCAGTGGCACGATCTTGGCTCACTGCAACCTCTGCCTCCCGGGTTCAAGTGATTCTCCTGCTTCAGCCTCTCAAGCAGCTGGGATTACAGGTATGCGCCACCACACCCAGCTAATTTGTGTATTTTTACTAAAGACAGGGTTTCACCATGTTGGCCAAGCTGGTCTTGAACTCCTGACCTCAGGTGATCTGCCAGCCTTGGCCTCCCAAAGTGGTGGGATTACAGGCACAAGCCACCCTGCTGGGCACTAGTCATATTAGATTGGAGCCTGCCCTAATACCCTCACTTAACCTTAGTTTTTTTTTTTTAAAGACTCTATGTCTAAATGTACCTCAAACATATTCTGAGGTTCTGGAGATAGAGATTTCAACATATGAACTTGGGGGGAAGAAGGGGACCACAGTTCTACCTGTAACAACAAGGTCCACACACACACTCTTGCAGATGCCTGAGAGGCTGACAACCCGTGGTGACCACATTGCTCCTGTCAGAAGGGAACTGTTGGGCCAGTGAACAGGTGAGGGGGAGACACACTTCCTACCCTTTTGTATTTTGAAGTTTCTATGCTATGCATGCATATCTATTTTGAAATTTAATTGGGTAAAAATAAAGGGAAAATTTAAAGTCTCCATACTTTTCTTTGCTGTGTATTTTAAACATTCCTTCTTTTATTTTCTTTGCTAAAGATTAATGATTTACTTATTAAAATAAGCCTGGATCTGTACCCTTTTGAGTTTCTCTCACCTAGGAAGGCATTTGTTTTATGCAACCCCAGCAACAGCCTGCTGAGACTTGTTTCACATAAAACTATGTCATCTATCCTGGAAGATTCCTTTATACCAACCATACAGAATGGTAGTGGAAATTTCTTTTATGGATGCTCAGTGACCCGTCCATGCTCTTTGGCCCATTCCTCACTCACCTGGCCATCCTGGCCTCCTGGGGTTCCTGGAGAGACTGCACTAGGCAGGGTGCTGCCTGAGGTCTCCACTCTAGCTCTGGGTCTGCTATCCCCCAGGTGTCCTGCGGACTTCATCTCCTTTAAGATTTTGCTCGGCTGAGCCATCACGCCTGTAATCCAAGCACTTTGGAGGCCAAGGCGGGTGGATCACCTGAGGTCGGGAGTTCAAGACCAGCCTAACCAACATGGTGAAACCTTGTCTTTAAAAAAAAAAAAAGATTTTGCTCAATCTCACTTCCTCAAGGACACTTACTTACCTTGGCCATTGTATTTACATTTGCAGCCAGCCCTCCGCTCTCCACCCCACTTCCTTTCCTTAGTCCCAATCTGGTTCATGCGTACTTCTTGGTTATTTTTCACTTTCATCTTCTTTTTTTTTAGATGGAGTCTTGCTGTGTCGCCCAGACTGGAGTACAGTGGTGAGATCTCAGGCTCACTGCAACCTCCGCCTCCCAGGTTCAGCAATTCTCCTGCCTTAGCCTTCTGAGTAGCTGGGTTTACAGGTGCGTGCCACCACACCCGGCTAATTTTTGTATTTTAGTAAAGATGAGGTTTCACCATGTTGACTAGGCTGGTCTTGAACTCCTGACCTTGTGATCCACCTGCCTTGGCCTCCCAAAGTGCTAGGATTACAGGTGTGAGCCACTGCACCAGGCCACTTCTTGGTTATTTTTCTATAGCACTCATCACCTTCTAACATACTGTTTATTTTTTTTGTTTGTCTTCTCCACTAGAATGTCAGCTCCACGAGGTCAGGAATCTTTGCCTACGTTGTTCACAGGTGAATCCCAAGCACCTAGAATTGTGCCCGGCACACAGTACGTACTCTATCAAGATCTGCTGAATGAGTAACTGAACAAATGAGTGACTGATAACAATGTGTATTTTTTTGTGCCTGAGGAAAGAACCTCTGAGTCCCAGGCTTCATTGCCGTTTCTCTCCTGACATCTCTCCTCTGTGGTGAAACTCAGATCTCCATTTATTATGATGAACAACAACCACAGTCACTGCCTCAAGTATCAGGCCTCCCTTGAGGCACTTCACCTGTTAGCTCATTGATTCTCACAGAGTTTGTGATTTTGGTACTACAGATACGCTCATTCTACAGATGAAGGCTCAGTAGTGACAAGTAACTAGCTCAGGGATACCAACAAGTAAGCAAGAACACCAGGGTTATTGCACATTTTTTTTTTTTGAGATAGAAATTTAAGAGAATTTCTTTCTCAAATCCAGTTGAACATTTTTTGACCCTCTCTCCATCAAGTGATTCTGGTGCCTCAGCCTCCTGAGTAGCTGGGACCACAGGCGCGTGCCACCAAGCCCAGCTAAGTTTTGTATTTTTAGTAGAGATGGGATTTTGCCCTGTTGGCCTGGCTGATCTCCAACTTCTGGCCTCAAGTGATCCATCTGCCTTGGTCTCGCAAAGTGCTGGGATTACAGGCTTGAGCCACTGCCACCTGACCACAATTTACGACTTTCTGTCACACACTGAGCTTAGAAACTACCCTTTGGGAAGATCCTCTGTCCCTCTATCCTTGTCCGTGTCTCTAACTGCCTGCCTATACACCTTTCTAAAAATAAAATCTGCTTTCTCCTTTTTAGAGGAGTTTAATGACTGGCAGCGGTGTAGCTGAGAGCTGTGCTCATCTTAGATAAGGGTCATGGCAGAATCAGGTTTCTGAAGTCAAGTTTCTAGGTCAGGCGTGGTGGCTCACGCCTGTAATCCCAGCACTTTGGGAGCCTGAGACGGGCAGATCACCTGATGTCAGGAGTTTGAAACCAGCCTGGCCAACATGGTGAAACACTGTAATTTTGTAGAAATACAAAAATTAGCTGGGCGGGGCGGTGGGTGCCTATAATTCCGGCTACTTGGGAAGCTGAGGGAGGAGAATCACTTGATCCCAGGAGGCAGAGGTTTCAGTGAGCTGAAATTGCGCCACTGCACTCCAGCCTGGGCGACAGAGAGATACTCTACCTCAAAAAAAAAAAAAAAAGTTTCTTTCAGCGAATATCAATGGTGCTCCTGCTAGGCACCTAGAAATGGGCTGGACTCCCTGGATTCTAAAGATAAGCCTCAGGGAGAATTGTAGACTAACAGAAATTGCTCCTCAAACCCCATTTCCAGTTTAATTCAAGTTTTCCTGGACAAGCACAGGCCTGGTCAGCCCCAAATCTGGGTAAGTGAGGGGTGTCCAAAGCTCAAGAAATCCTTATTTTCTTGATGATTAGCATTCTTGATTTTAGGTTATTTGATGCAGAGAGGAAATCACATACAATCTATAAGAGCAGAAATCCCCAAGTATGTTTTAGCAGGGAAGGCATTACACAATTCTTTAGAAGTAAACTCACCCTCCTAATTATGGATGCCTGGGGCTACAATTACAGATAAATAGCATTTCCAAAATCTAAGGTTCTTCCTGCTTCCTTCTCCAAAGCGCGTCTGGCAAAGCTACCTGGGCCCTAGGTACTGCAGAGGTGGGTGAGGCAGGCTGGGGGAGCAGGCCTGACCAGAAGTCCAGAGGTGAGAGCAGGACGGAGTAAGCTGCCTTGTCTATATTATCCTAGATGGGAGGGCCTTCCACCCAGCTGCAGCGACTCCAGGGCTCAGCTCTTTTGTGCTTTGCCTCAGCTGTAAAGTGGCCTCACATGCAGTCATGCCCTCCTGGTGCAGCCTACATCTGGTGACCGAGCGAAGTGGGGAGCTGATCTGAGATACTGACAGGCAATCCTCATTCCCCACCTTCACTGTGGGCTCCTGAGCATTTTTTCAGGCCCGCATCACAGTTCAACTTCTCCCTGGGTCTGAGCCTGCTTCTTCCCTTTCCTTTCAGAGGGGCTGATCCTTAATAAACATATTGCATCCCCAAACTCCCTTTTAATGTCTGTTGGAAAACCCACCCTATGACAGTGAGTTAGGGGATAGAGAGTAGGTACAGCTGCAGATATAGAAAGAAGAGGTCTCTTTGGCCAAGCCTAACCCACATCAACTCTGGGGCCTCGTTCGAGGAAGAGATGTTCTAACTGGTGGGCAAAGCACAGCGCTGTATACAGAAGGGCCAGCGATGCTCAGCTCTAGGGGGGCATGTCAGAGGCAACGTGCATCTTTACTGTGACTCTATTCTCTTCCCCATCATATCCCGATGTAGGCCTTTACCATATTTCCCCTGAGTTATTTTGTAGTCTTTTAATTCTTCTTGTCTTCTACTAGACTGATCTTTCTGAAACCCATATCTGATCATGTCATTCTCTTCCATAACACCTTTCAAAGTCTCCTTTTAAACCTCAGGATCAGGCCCCCAAACAACTTAACTTGAATTATCATTGCCTTGAGATCTGGCCTTGGTTTGCTGTAAGCTTATCTCTCACAGCTCTGGGCTCAGCCAGCCCCATACCCATTTCTCACCATTGCTAACTAACAGGCTGAGGGGGCTTTTCCCACTGCTCCAAGTACCAGAACCATCAGCTGAAGACAATAGGCTCCAGGTACCAGAGCCGTCAGCTGAAAACAATAGTACTCTCCCCTTCTAAAGAGAGCTGCCAACTTAGGCACAGCCACCTTCCTGGGGCTTATTAAGAGGTAGCAGAACTGCCTTGATGCTCTCACCAACCATCACAAACACCTGCCACCACATCCCAAGTCTGGGGAGAAAGGAGAGTGGTAGAGTGATGGAGGACCATCAAGGCAGACAGCAGAGTTTCCCTAGGACATGGGTTGCTGCATCTCACACTGGAAGGCTGAGCACTGGGCCAGGCCATTCAGCAGAGGGGCAGACTATTGGGTTGGGAGCAGTGGAGGTGGGAGGATAGCGCAGGTGGACCTCCCATCTGGGAGCACCCAGAAGAGTTACCACCTGGGCCCATGGCGGACCCAGCACTTAAATGCCTCCTACCCTGAGGGAAAGAGGGCCAGCCAGAGAGTCACAGTGACCACAGAGAGGATCACGACAATGGCTGGGTAGAGAGTGACATTCGCCCCTTGCCCTTCTCTTCTGCCCACCCTTCGCTGGAAGTGCTGGTTGTCATCGGAATTCCAGCTCCAGTCTCCGTAAGTGAGTTTGAAGTTTTAAACTACATTTTAAAAGCTAGAGATGGGGATCTGAAAGAGGGTGGTTGAAGACAGTAACTTGAAAAGAAAACAGTTTGTGTTTGTGCCCCATCTTATACTTTAGAATTATGCCATCTTCCTTAAACCCCAGCAGGACCACCTGTTTCTTGTATCTACTCCAGGAAAAGGTGGCATGCCAGGCAAGAGCCAGCTCCACTTTGTCCCTCCACCTAGGAACTGGGATGGGCTATGGATGCCAGCATTTCTCCCTTCCCTTCAGTCTCAGCAGTAACAGTAGTTGGCGGAGCACTTTCCGCTTTCCAGGCAGTGTTTTAAATTATTGATGTGTGGCCCGGCGTGGTGGCTCACGCCTGTAATCCCAGGACTTTGGGAGGCTGAGGCAAGCAGATCACCCGAGGTCGAGTTTAAGACCAGCCTGGCTAATATGGCAAAACCCTGTCTCTACTAAAAATCTGTATTATATATATATTTTTTGTATGTATATACATACAAAAAAATTAGCTGGGCCTGGTGGCACACACGTGTAATCCCAGCTACTCGGAAGGCTGAGGCATGAGAATTGCTTGAACCAGGGAGGTGAAGGTTGCAATGAGCCGAGATTGCACCACTGTACTCCAGCCTGGGCAGCAGTGAGCCTCTGTCTCTAAATAAATAAATAAATAAATAAATAAATAATGAATGTCTGCCCAATTCAAGCTCATTACTTAAAGAGCAGATCATACCTGCTTCCTGCATGACTTCTCTCACCTGCTCTAAAACTGCTCCCAGCCAGGCAGTGATGACACAGTTGGTATCTTTACAATATTTGCTGATATTAACCCCTCCTTCCTAAAAATTGGCCTTATTTGGTTTGTGTGACATCACCCCCTGTGGAGTCTGTCTTCCCACTGAGGACTCTTTTTCAGACCCGTAGATTGTTTCTAGCCAGCTTTCTTGCTATGCCTTCATATTGACATAACCCTGGACTCCATTCTGAGCACTCTTCTCACTTGATTCTCTACGTTAGTAATTGTCTCCTTTACTGGGGATTTAGTTACTGAAGCTATGTGAATTTTATATATTCAGACAGCTACACTCCAAACCCATGGATCTTTGGCTCGTCGTTGGCTCTATCAGCGGTCCTTCAGGCAACCTAAACTGATCATTTTTAAGGTTGAATATATCCTCTCCTGTAAAGCCAGTTCTTTTTGACATAACCCAATGAGGAGAATAATTCCCAAGACTGAACCAAGAATACTCTCTCTGAACTCCACCAACCACTTGCCAAATTCTTTTATTTCTACTTTTTTTTTTTTTTCCAAGAGGTAGGTCTTGGTCTGTCACTCAGGCTGGAGTGCAGTGGTGTAGTCCTAGCTCACTGCAGGCTTGAACTCCTAAGCTCAAGTGATCCTCTTGCCTCAGACTCCAAAGTAGCTAAGACTACAGGAGTGTGCCACCAGGTGCTGGCTAATTAAAAAATAATTTTGTGTGTGGTGATCTGGTGATCTCGTTATGTTGCCTAGGCTGTCTCAAACTCCTGTCCTCAAGTGATCCTTCCACCTAGCCTCTCAAAATGTTGGCATTACAGGTTTGAGACACCGCACCCAGCCATTATTTATACTTTTTAAACTAGTGAGTCTCAAACTTTGGTCTCTGAATCCTTTTACACTCTTAAAAATCACTGGGCATCCCAAAGAGATTCTATGTAAATGAGCCATATTTATAGATATTTACCATACTAGGAGTTAAATAAAAAATTTAAAAATATTTATTTAAAATAGTAATCCCATCACATATTGAAATAAGTAATAAATCCATCACATAGTTACATGAATCACACGTTGACATATTAACACTAATATTTCTATGAAAAAGCTATTTCCCAAAACAAAAAAATGAGAAGAGTTGCATTGTTTTACATTTTTGTAAATCTCTTAATGTCTGCTTAACAGAGGAGCTGAATTATAATATCTGCTTCTGTTGCAATATATTCAGTAGCAGCCAAAATGCAATGATTTTATTTGAAGTATACAGAGAAACTGTCATCTTCAAACTGATAAGTAGATGGAAAAGATAGGGGTGTTATAAGGTCCTTTTTAGATAATTGTAGATCGTTCTTTTGATGCTACACCAAAGCTCAGTGAGTGGTAGTTTCTTAAAGGTTAGCTGTAAAGTATATTCGGAAACCATATCAGTGAATTTTTTGTACTGTGTTATATTAAAATCTACCGGAATATTTTACACTTTGAATGACTCTTTTCCCCATTCATGCATGACTTTGTGACACTGTGCACCGGGCTTTGGAAATTTTGTTCACTGAGTTATGCATATCTTCTTGACATTGACCCATTTCCCTCTAAATGTCAAATGATCATATTTGATGTTTGCACCACTATATTGCTTGGTAGGGCTGCATAACAGAGTACCACAAACTGAGTGGTTTATAATAACAGAAATCTATTCTGTTACGTTTCTGAAGGCTAGAAGTTCGAGATCAAGATGTTGGCAGGGTTGTTTCCTCCTTAAAGGGCTGAAGGAGAATCCGTTCATGCCGTTCTCTGAGCTTCTGGTGTTTGTATGCAGTCCTTGGTATTTCTTGGCTTGTAGCTACATCACTTCAGTTTCTGCCTCTGTCTTCACAGGCCTACTTCCTTGTATGTGGCTATATCTCTGTATCCAAATTTATACTTACAGCATCAGCTCATTGAATTTACGGCCTACCCTAATCCAGTATGACCTCATGGTAACTCAAGTTTATCTGAAAACCCTGTTTGCGAAGGTCACAATCAGAGATACCAAAAATTAGGACTTCAACATGTCTTTTTTGGAGACATAATTCAACCCACAACAACCACTGGTGTCATCAGAAAAATCTTCAAGAATTGGGAAGCTGTCAGATTCACAGGGATGGATACAAGTCTTCCAAAATTCAAATTTTTACCTGAAAACTTAAATTTCATCATTGGCAAAAAATACCAGTAACAAACACTAAAACAAATCTAGAAAAATTTGTTATTCTTGAAGTGAGAGGTTTACTCTGTTGACTTTTAAGAAAACATCTCCCAAATATGCAAGTCTGATAACCTCAGTTTATTAGTCATTTTCTTTCAGGTATGGAAATGATATTTACCATACTAGAAGTTAAAAGTATGGTAAAACTTTAAACATAAAACCTTTTTTCATGTTCCATGAAAAAAGCAGTTTCCTCAGTTTGTAACTGCAAAAGTGCTTTTCCTTGGGACAACCATTATATTTTACTCTGCAATTAAAATGCTTTGTATGTCCTTCATATATTGCATCACACAGAGTATTAAAAGGTTTTGGGCATAGTGGCTCAGTCCTGTAATCCCAGCACTTTGAGAGGCTGAGGTGGGCAGATTCAGAGCCCAGGAATTTGAGACCAATCTGGGCAACATAGTGAAATCCTGTCTCTACAAAACAAACAAACAAACAAAAATTACCTGGGCATGATGGTGCATGCCTGTGGTCCCAACTACCAAGAAGGCTGAGGTGGGAGGATCGCTTGAGCCCCGGAAGTCAAGGCTGCAGTGAGTTGAGATTATGCCACTGCACTCCAGCCTGAGCAATAGAGCAAGACCCTACCTCAAAAAGAAAAAAAAAAGTAGGCTGGTGATTCAGGAATGGTAGAAAAAAAAAAAAGAAAAAAAGACGGGGTTTCTCCATGTTGGTCAGGCTGGTCTTGAACTCCTGTCCTTTATGAAGCAATAAATATTATTAATTTTTATTAAGTCTTGTTGGCCAGGCTGGTCTTGAACTCCTGACTTCAGGTGACCTGCCTGCCTTGGCCGCCCAAAGTGCTGGGATTACAGTGGCTGTGAGCCACTGCGCCTGGACGGTGTTTTTAATACCATACTATAGTATTAAATAATGATAATTACCAATGGTGCCATCTCAGCTCACCACAACCTGTGCCTCCTGGGTTCAAGCGATTCTCCTGCCTCAGCTTCCCAAGTAGCTGAGACTACAGGCGCGCGCCACCATGTCCAGCTAATTTTTTTGTATTTTTAGTAGAGGTGGGGTTTCTCCATATTGGCCAGGCTGGTCTTGAACTCCTGACCTCAGGTGATCCGCCCACATCAGCCTCCCAAAGGGCTGGGGTTACAGGCGTAAGCCACCACACCCACGCTATCACAGCATTTTAAATACCGTACTATACCATTATTATAACAGCAAACATCTATGTACTATCGGTTGGACACTGTGTCAAGCACTTTAAATACATCATAATTTCTGGCATGTTAATTTATTAATCATATTAAGGCTTCAAGTTCCTTAACCTCAGCGTATGGGAGGTAAGAGACAATAAGATTCACAGTTTTTCTTTTTATTTATTTATTTATTTATTAGAGAGAATCTTGCTCTGTCACCAGGCTGGAGTGCAGCGGTGTGATCTCGGCTCACTGCAACCTCTACCTCCTGGGCTCAAGCGATTCTCCTGTCTCAGCCTCCTGAGTAGCTGGGATTACAGGCATCTGCCACCATGCCCAGCTAACTTTTGTGTTTTTAGTAGAGACAGGGTTTCACCATGTTGGCCTGGCTGGTCTCAAACTCTTGACCTCAAGTGATCCACCTGCCTCGACCTCCCAAAGTGTTGGGATTACAGATGTGAGCCACCATGCCTGGCCAGTTCATAATTTTTAAAGTTTGGGAGATACAAGTTCCCATCCAGCTTCAATCTATGTGAATTTAAGCAAGTTTCTCATTTCTCTTGCTCAAAAACACAGTTGTTGGTTTTTTTAAAATCAAAGTGATAACATGATATCCAGAAAAGTAGAAAGAAGAAAACAATAAATGACCTCCACATCCCACCATTTAGAAGTAAAATTAATATTTGTGAGCATGCTTATAGATATTTCCAAGTGGATTTGTATGTTAGAATGGTACATAAATAAATTAAAACTCTTAACCTAGGAATATATTCTATATTCTGTTATTTAAAGTGAAAAAAGAGGGCCAGGCACAGTAGCACATGCCTGTAATCCCAGTACTTTGGAAGGCCGAGGTGGGCAGATCACCTGAGGTCAGGAGTTTGAGACCAGCCTGGCCGAGATGGTGAAACTCTGTCTCTACTAAATTACAAAAATTAACTTGGCGTGGGGGCATGCACCTGTAATTCCAGCTACTCAGGAGGCTGAGGCAGGAGAATCACTCGGGCCTGGGAGGCAAAGGTTGCTGTGAGCCGAGAATGCACCGTTACACTTCAGCCTGGGTGGCAGAGCAAGACTCCGTCTCCAAAAAAGAAAAAAAAAAAAATGAAAAAAGGATTATTGAGATACAGGTAACATTTCTTTGCTGTGAGGGATATTGGGGATTGGCTGCTCTTTTAAACCCTTTAAGCAGGTCCCCAGCCTGGGTCCAGCAGGCTACATATTAACCCACAGAGGCACTTTGACTGGCTTCACACAGTTCGTTTAAAGAAATAGAAATGAAATGCCTTGGTGAGGGTCAGGGGTATTGACACTCCAATTTGCCAGGTTTCTGCCCACCCCTTATTGTCTCACCCTGGCCACTTCACATGGTCACTGAGGGATAGGAAAGGGTGGAGGAGAAGTCCACGGGCTGTGGAGCCAGACTGTCTGGGTTTGAATTCTCACTCCATGACTTGCTGGCTTTGGGGCTTTGAATGGCTTAGTCAACGTCTCTGTGTTTCATTTCCTCTAATATAAAATGGGGCTAGTAATAGACTCTACTTGATGGATTTGTTGACAGGATTAGGTAAATCAACATATGTAAAGAGCTTAGAAAAACTTATAGTTTTATATGTAAATGGATTTGATGCTCACCACCAGGATTTTTGCCTTAGCATTTTTATTTCTGAATTTTTAATTCTGATTCAAATTTTGATCAGCTGGAGTTTATGTTTTCAAGAAGAAATTATCTTGCACGTTACATTCTTGAGTTCTTGCAGATTTGAGAATGCCTACCTTTTGCATTTATACTTGAATGACATTTTGATCTGATGTAATGTTTTGGGGTCACTTTTTCTTTCCTTCACAACTCTGTAGACATTATTCCACTGTTCTATTTTGTTTTTGAGATGGAGTCTTGCTCTGTCTCAAGGCTGGAGTGCAGTGGTGTGATCTTAGCTCACTGGCTCACTGCAACCTCCGCCTCCTGGGTTCAAGCAATTCTTGTGCCTCAGCCTCCCGAGTAGCTGGGATTACAGGCATGTGCCATCAGAACCAGCTAATTTTTGTGTTTTTAGTAGAGATAGGGTTTCACCATGTTTGGCCAGGATGGTCTCGATCTCCTGACCTGGTGATCCGCCTGCCTTGGCCTCCCAAAGTGCTGGGATTACAGGCATAAGCCACTGTGCCGACCTATTCCACTGTTCTTTAGAGGAAAATCTGATTAAAAAAAAAAACAAAACCCTGAGAGGTGACTGGATTTTTCTTTCTGAATAAAGAATTTTTCTTTTTAGTCTTCAACTTTAACAAGCACATGCCTAAATATCTTTTTTCAACCAGTATTGTTGGAAAACAATACATCTTCCTGACTGATAAACAGAATCACTTTTGGAGAGATTTTCTTGTATTACATTTCCAAATAGTTTCCTTACTTAATTGTTGTAACTCTATTTCCAGGACAGTAGTAATCCTTATGTTAGGTGGGTTTTGTCATCTATTCTTTACATGTCTTAAATTCCTTGTCCTTTCTTTCCATTTTCATTATGATTATAACAAGCCTTCCTTCCACAAAAATTATCTGATGCTCAGTTGGTTCTACTTTGTGGCTTGGTTATTTTTCTAAGTTATTTGTTAGATATGCATTGGGATTTTGCTACGTAACTTGCTCTTTAGTACTTGAATCTCCCTTTTAATTTCATGCTGTTATTTTATCCTTTTGTCTTTGTGTTCTTATTTTGTTAAAATCCTATGCTTTATTAGAATGTGATCTATGTCTGAAGAGTGATGAATTCACAATGAGTATTCCTCTGTTCCTTGGCTCGGGCTATGTTTTCTTCTAGATTGGATTACATTTCTCTATAGTGAATGCTTTCATATCTTCTTCCCGGGTTTCTTTTTGTTATCTACCCCATGATTGACACAGATTGGTAATTTCATTACATTATATGATTATTTATGGACTTCTCTTTGAAGCCCTTCTATCACATGTAAAACCCAATAGTTTTTCTATCAGGACTACAGGAGCTGCTTGCTGTCTACTTTTCTGTAGTTTGAGGGCATGGGGAAGGGATGGAGCTGCCCACAGCCCCTGCTAGAGGACCTGGGCATGGCACTTTTCTGAGATCTCATTAAAGTGTTCAATTTTATAACCCACTCTTGTGTGCCTGTACTATCCCAGCACATGTTCTGGAAGCTGTCAGGCCCTGGCTGTTCTGCAGTTACTATGGTGGTATGTAGTGGCTTCTGCTTCTAAGCATTTTGTCTTGACTTTTCTTCAAACTTCCTTTTCATCCTCTCGGTCAGATTGTCTGCAAATGGAAACAGGATGAGCAATTCCTAAAAATTATTAGAAATATTGCCATCGTATCTACTTCCTTTCACACTACTTATAGAAAAGGTAAGTATGAAATTATGATCCCTGTGTCACCACACCAAAGCTTTCTATTTCTTTCTGTGACAACTTCTTTTCAACAGCTAAGGCATAAGCTTGAACCTCTTTCCGTGTTGCTGCTGGTAGATTTTTTGGAATGTCATTTTGGAAGGATATTTTCAATGAATGTAGAATTCTAGATTGCCAAGTGTTCTTTCCTTCCTTCCCAGCAAGCATTTTAAAGATGGTCCACTCTCTGCCGGTCTCCATATTTTCTTTTCTTTTTAATTTTTTTCAGACAGAGTCTCTTACTCTGTTGCCCAGGCTAGAGCACAGTGGTGCCATCTCAGCTTACTGCAACCTCCACCTCCCAGATTCAAGCAATTCTCCTGCCTCAGCGTCTCCCAAGTAGCTGGGATTACAGGTGCACATCACCACACCCAGCTAATTTTTGTATTATTTATTTATTTATTTCTTAGTAGAGATGGAGTTTCACTATGCTGGCCAGGCTGGTCTCTAACGCCTGACTTCAGGTGATCCACCTACCTCGGCATCCCAGGGTGCTGGGATTACAGGTGTGAGCCACTGCACCCGGCCCTCCATATTTTCTAATGAGAATTCAGAGGTGATAATGGCTTCTCCACTATGTGAGGTATCATTTTTTCTTTGGTTGCTTTCAATAGTCTCTCTTTAGTTTTCAGCAGTTTGACTATGATAGGCCTATATGTGTCTTTATTTACATGTACACTGCCTAGGGTTCGCTGAACTTGAATTTATAAATGTATGTCTTTCAACACATTAGGGAACATTTAAGCCATTTGTTATTCAAAAAATTTTTTTCTGGCCTCATTCCCTCTTCTACTTCTGGAATTCAATTACATGTACATCGGTATTTTTATATTTACAGGTCCCTGAGACCCTGTTCATTTTTTTCGATTTTTTTTTTTGTCATCAGATTGGAAAAGTTCTATGAATATAGAAAGTCTGACTCTTTTTTTTTTTTAAATCAAGTCTGTCCAGTGAATTTTTAATTTAAAATATTGCATTTGTCAGTTCTAAATTTCCTTTGGTTCTTTTTTTATATACTCTCTATTTCTTGTTTGAGATTTCCTGTCTTTCATTCACTAACGAATATTTTCCTTTACTTTGTTGAGATGAGTTGTAATACCTGCTTGAGAGTTCTTATCGGCTGCTTGGGGTTAGTTCCAGTTGACTGTTTTTTCTCTTAACCCTGGATCATATTTTCTGAGTCTGTGCATGGCATGTGATTTTGGAGGATATTTAGGCATTACAAATTTGATGTTCTGGAGATTCTACATCCTATTATGTTCTTCTGAGAGTGTTGATGTTTAGTTTTAGCAAGCACTTAACTTAGCTGAACTCAAACTGCAAAACTCTATCTTTTGGACAGCAACTCACCTCTTGGGTTCTTTTCCCTGACGTTACCTAGGCTGCTTTGAGTATGCCTTATGTGAGTGTGGTTCAGGAATCTGCCCAAATCTTGATCAGCATTTATACACAGAATCCAGGTCTCTCTCACTTTGACTCATTTCTTTTTAGTATCCTCCCACCCCTGCTTTCTAGCATACTGTATTAGAGTTTTAGCTATCCCACGTTGTACCAACCTCAGCCTGTGCTCTGGCTACAAAACCACAAAAATAGGACACTCATCCCTTGCCGTTTCACTTATCCAAGATTTGACTCCTCCCAGATTCTGTCTGCTTCTATTTACTCTTTCAGGCTTTTTTTGTTTGTTTATTTCATCCGGAGTTTATTATCTGTAGGAAAGCAGGATCTGGTAGATGCTTATTTGTCCATACCAAAAGTGGACATTGCTGCTACTTTTTTTTTTTTCTGTTGCTTTTATTTTTGCTGTTCATTGTGTTAAATGTTGGGAGGAGAGAGATTATGTCATTTAGAGTCATTTTGCCATCTTTATCCAGAAGTTTTCTTGTGTAAATGGTTTATTCTTCTAGAGCCTCAGCTTTATAATCTATAAAATAAGGGAAATAGTTCTTTGTGGAGTTGTTATAAGGTTTAGGTAAGATAGTGCAGGTAAAACATTTTAGCCCAGAGCTTGGCAGTTAATAAGATTATTACCATTATCTTCAGTGTCAGTATCTCATCGCTAGCATGGTGCTGAGTATGTAGTATGAGACAAATAATGATTGTTGGTTAAATGAATTGGATATGTGAAAATAGAGACGGAAGAGAATGGATACAAGAAATGGTGAAACTAACTACAGGAAACTGAGAAGCTGCTTCAAGGCTGGCATTTCCCCATTAGACCTGGGCACATAGCAGACACACAGGCCTGTGGCCAGGTAGCTCTTCCCTCTGGCCAGGCTCTGTTACACAACGTGTTCTCTTTAATTTGTACAGTGATTCATGACACAAGCTGCAGCATGAGGCCGGTACTGCAGAGCTGGGGGAAGAGTCTCCAACATCCCTGCTTTGTACACTTTCCAGAGGGCATAACAGAATTCGGGTGGGGGCGGGGGGCGGATTCTGGAGCCAGAGTGCAACTCCCTTGATTTGTGAGCATTGGAGAAAATGTCTGAAAACTGCTTTTGGGTGGGGCAGTTGCAGAGACAGAATGGATAGGTTTGGGGATGGAGGAAGCCTTCATTCTCCAAGCATGACAAGCTTGTAACACCCTGACTTCAGGGAGGAACTATTACCCACACCAGAGGGTTGAAATGCCAACCCTCAGCAGACAGTTGGTTGCATGCTCCAAAACCATGATGGTATTTACCAGGGTAAAGGGGTCCAGCATTTAAGCACTATCAGGCTGTGCTTCCACTCACAGCACCTGCCACGGCTACTCTAAGAGGACAGTAATGTGAGCAAGTTACTTGACCCTCAGAGTCTTCTTCGCTGGATAAAAATACAAAAAGACTTTTGAAAATATTATTAACATGTTTAAAATGGTAAATTTTATGTATGTTTTGCCACAATGACAAACAAATGAGTAAAATAATACAAGCTCATTATAGACAGTTTGAAAAATTAACAAAGATTTAAAGAGGAAATGAAGTTACTTATATTCTTTCCTTCTAATATTTTGGCATATATATTTCTTTTCTTTTTCTTTTTTTTTTTTAGCTGCAAGATTTAAGTCAATGTTCTGGGTAGGTAATATATTTCTTTTCTGTATCTAAATGGATTTTTTTTTTACTTAATTGAAATTATACTGCCTATAATGTGGGATATTTTTGGCAATTTAGTATTATAATCTCAGCATATTTGTCATTAAGCATTGTTTGAAAATCTTTTAATGGATTCAAAGAAATTCATTTATGGATGTATCAAATTGTGCTTTATTATTTCAGCGGCTATTTAGGCAGTTCCTAGTATTTTGCTAATAAAATAACACTTTAATAAACATCTTTAAACATGAGTCTATGTGTAAAAGTGGAACATTCTTCTGAAAGTGGAACATTTTTTCTTCTCATCTTCTTTCATCCTGCTAGATCCTACATCTCCTTAAATGCCAGGCTCAGATCTGGCCTCTGCTAAAAAACGTACCTGAGAATTTCAGCCTGCAAGAATCCCTTCCTTCTCTGACTCTCATTCATTCATTCTTTCATCAAATATTGTTTTATGACATATCAAATATGTATAGGTTTATCAAATATTAATTTCTTCTCTACTGTGATTGCTTAGTACAATGATTATGGCTAAGTCTATTGAATACTTTATGTTGGCCCTTTTTAAAGCACTTTACGTGGATTACATAATTTCATTTTTACAATACTATCCATGCTTTACCTATGGGAAAACTGAAGCATAGGGAGGTTAAGTAATTTATTGAAGATTGCTCAGCTGTTCCTTGGGTGAGCTGGGATTTAACACCAGCCACTGTGGCTCCGAGTCCATTAATTGTATTAAGACTTATGAATACTGCCTCAGCTGGACTATTCTGGAAAATAGAGCAGACAGAGCAATTATATCTCTGTCCTCTGGAGTGAATTCACAGCCTGAGCTGCCCTACTGAGCTCTGGATCAGAAAGGATCTTGAGCCATTTCCTGATGGCAGTCTGTGGGTAACTCTTGTTTTTTCATTCTGTGAACTCCACAGGGCTGGGATATTGTCTCCTTCTGCTTTCTACCGCCATAAAGCACACATTTAGTGCACAAGGGCTACTCAGTAATGCCCTCAAACTGATGGCTGGGAGGTAGCAGAAAGAGATCCGAGCTCCTGGAGACCAGAGTTTGCTTCTGTCACTGTGAAACACAAGGGAAGTTTCTCTGCCAGTCTGGCATCTGTTTCTCCATGAGGGAAATAAATGAGATCATTTTGACATTCAGAGAATGTGGTAAGATCTCCCAGTAATACCTCAGGCTTTTCTCACATGGTAAAGAGGAAACACTAACAGAAGACCCTCCTGTGGCCCTGAGCTCTTTGATCTGGCCCACGGGCTATAATTTCTGGGTTAAACATGAGAAAGCTGTCTCCACACTGCTTCTTTTTCAGTATGCACAGATGTGAGCGGGAATCTTTTAGAGGCTAAAAAGCAATGCTAACTTTCTCACTGCTATGTATTGTATTTGTTTCATAAAGTAGGTGATCATGGTTACAATGTTTTGTTTTTTTTTTGTTTGTTTGTTTTTGTTTTTGTTTTTGTTTTTGAGACAGAGCCTTGCCCTGTTGCCCAGGTTGGAGTGCAGTGGTGCCATCTCGGCTCATTGCAACCTTTGCCTCCTGGGTTCAAGCAATTCTCCTGCCTCAGCCTCCTGAGTATCTGGGACTACAGGCGCCTGCCACCACACCCGGCTAATTTTTGTATATTTAGTAGAGACCGGGTTTCACCATGTTGGCCAGGCTGGTCTCGAACTCCTGACCCCAAGTGATCCACCCGCCTTGGCCTTGCAAAGTGTTGGGATTACAGGTGTGAGCCACTGTGCCCAGCCCAGTGTTTTGTTTTGAATGTGATTAAAGGACGAAAGAGGAACAAAACAGAAAGAAGAAGAGGAGGAAGAGGCTTCCTATGCCAGGCCATAGGCATCTGGCTTTTCTGAATCAGTTCTAAGGATTAAAAAAAGTTAGTTGTTCACTTCCTTTTGGTCAGTTTCACATCTAATAATTATAATACCATTCACCTTTTGTGTATGTAGTTGATATACAGCCTGGCACTGCACACACCAGCATTATTGCTGATTCTTACTGTTATTCTCTGAGGAATGTAATATTTCCATTTCACAGTTCCAGAAAAGCTAAGGGCCTTTTTAAAAGCTATCTGGCTAGTAAAAGCAAGACAGGAAGCAAACTCCATTCTGCTTGGCCCCAAAGAACTACTGAAGCACCACAGCACTGAGTTAGCTGCGGTCTCATTACTTACTGAAGGAATGAACCGTCAGCACCTGATGGAGAGGCACACTGCAGAGACTTGGCCTTTCTGGAGTTTTATTAAATAACTTGGAGGGGATCAGAGATAGAAATGTCAACTAAGAGGAGCAAGCCTATTTCCTGGCCAGGAATGGAGCTGGGAGACACACTTGCTTCCCTCCCTACCTCTGTGGTTCTGGGCCAAAATTTGGGGAACGGCTAAGTGAGGAGGGAAGGTTCTGATCTGATTCAATTTACAACTCTAAGTCTGATAAAGAAAATTCTGTCCTGATTTGTGGACTTATTTATATAAAACAAAGTATGTTTCTATTTGAAGTGTATTAAAAACCAAATTCCATTTAGCTATGCATCAAATAAATGAGAAAACAAAAGGTATAGTCCCAGGAATTTCTGCATGTGTCTACAAGACTTCAAAGAAGGAAGAGATCAATGTGGACACCAGGCTTCTGGGAGGAGCTTAGGATTGAACCAGACCTTGAAGGATGGGTCGAAGGCAGAGAGAGATGAAGGAGGCATTTCAGAGCAATGAAGAAGTACAAACAAGTAGTCCTAGTGGTAGAGACAGTGAGGAGACGGTCAGGTCATCCTCTCATCACTTTGTCTCCAACAAAAAATGGATGAGCCTAGTGGTCAAAGAGTTGCTTTGAAGTCATATACATTCTAGTTCAGCTTCCCGCTCTGGCAATTTCAAGACTTTGGCCAGCAATTCAAACTTCTTAAGTCCGTAATCTCATTTCCAAATGCGGTTAATGACGCACATCTCACAGGGTCTTTATGAGGATTAAATAAGATAACCATTTCAGCTCCTGCTTCAGTAATTTGAGGAAGTCGTTATCTCTCAGATCATTCTGGAATATCCAGATCCTAATGATCCTAATCTCAACCACACTCTATTTCACCTCAGAAACCAATGGAAATGATAATTTCTTCTAGCTCATGAGATCTTTGAAGCAATAAAACTACCTCGACTCTACGCTGAAAACACTGGGGTGAAGGAAATGTGTTATCCTAAGTCCAAATTCACCCAAAGCCATCTCAAATGAGTGACTTCCTTCTCCTCAGCAAAAACAACATCCCACCAGGCTTCTGGCCATTTTCTGTAATCGCCGCTTATCACGTTACATATTTTTCTTGGCACTTCGAAGAGACAGGATGAAAACCTAGTCTAATGATCCCTGAGCACTGTGAAAAGTCAGAAAATAATAAGTAGGTCCTGATTCCTCTCAGCGGCCTCATTATGAAGGACAAGCCACTGCAATTTCTGCTTTTTCTCAAGTGTTTTGTGCTTTATACATTTTTCTGGATTACTCTCTGGCCCCTTATTAGCATTTGCAACAGAGTCAGAAGATTTGGGCTGTAGCCCAAATGCTGCACTTATTGGCTATGCGATCTTTGACAAGCTATTGTACTTTCTGGACCTCAGCTGATTTATTAGTAAAATAAGAGTCAATCGAAAAATGTATAGGAATGCACCCTGCAAGTCCTCTAAATGTGTAATTTATATTAAAGTGAGTAGATTAATCAACCAGCTGCACTGTTGATTAATCTACAGATTAATTAGCAAGCAGGCAGTCTATGATGACAATAAAAGCTTCTAATTATCCTTTCACCTTAACCCAACTACCAGGGAAGACCCAGATTCTGCAATAAAACACCTCTCCAATAGTCCACTAGGAATGTGGACTTAAGACCTCTGCCTCTATTGTGGGGAAGGAAATGAGTTTCCTAATATCCATCCTTTCTGTAAGTTTGAGAAAGGCCTCGCATAGGAGCTTGCTCTCTGGAATTCCAGCCCAACTGATAGGGTGGGACCCCAAGCAGACTGGATCCAACCCTTTGAATGTAATTATATACATGGTTAATGTAAGTGCCTATGCTTGCATTCCCCCAAACACACACACACACACACACACACACACCCCTCTTCCACCTCAGTGGGCCTGAGCTAGAGTCCCTGCCTCCTGGATGAAGTTCTGGGGCCTTCAGGTCATGGCCTTGTCTGAGCCTGTCTGGTTAGAGAAGTGCAGGCTCTTATTATCATTATAGACTGCCGGCTTGCTAATTGAACTGGACAGTTGAGTGCTTTATGATATCCCCAAGTAAGACTGTAATGGATAAGCCTGTACTGTTCAGGGGCTGTTTCCTGTAATGAACCATTTCAGTGCTTCCCAAATGCACATCTTATTGTCCATATACTTAGACCTTAGCAGAGCTGGTTATAGGTTAACCCAAATCACCAACTCCTCCATCAGCTCCTGCCAGGAGGATGCTGTGGCTGGACACTCAGAGAATTTTTTTTTCCCCTCTCTTTTCTTTCAAGAAACAGAATCAATACCCATGTGCACTCAGGTTTCTAATAGGCAGCTGTCAAAGGTTTTACCTTGAGCCCTGTACAAAGAGGGACTGGAAAATTAATGTAGTTTCATAGGGTGGTGTTTAAACTTTAGGAAATACCTTAATGATAAGAAATGTGGCTTTTTCCAAAGATTATTGCCCAGCTATTTGTGCTCAATGAACTACCGGTGATGATAATCAATGAGAATGTGGCTGAGGCTGCAGACATGCCTCTGCTCTCTAAAGCCTACAGTCCCCTGGCAAAGGGTTCCTCATTCAGGGCAGCACCAGCAGAGAGGGCTCCCTTGGTGATGGAGCACGAACATGTTCAGGCATAGTTGGTGGCTTTTTACCCTTTGGAGGAATTTCTTTGTGAGAAGCTAGGAAGAGCTTTAGAGGTAACCCAGTTGACTGGTCTGTAAACGCTGCAGCTCCCTGCAGCATTGCCTGGAGAATCTGTTAACAAGTATAGATTCCTGGTGTCTGACCCCAGAACAATTAAATCTTGGGGAGGAGAATGACGATTTATATTATAAACAATTTCTTTTTTTTTTTTTTGAGAGAAAGAAAGAATAAAGAAAAAAGGGGGAGAGAGAACAGAATTCTTGCTCTATTGCCCAGGCTGGAATACAATCTAGGAATAGGTATTAAAAACCTCTTTTATGCTGATAATTGTACTTAACAACAGAGACAGGAAGGAATAAGGGAAGAAAATAA